>JAZGTI010009705.1:0-18515 GCA_036877585.1 Botia kubotai | reverse complement strand
CTGTGCATATCATTATTTGTTCTAAATCGTGCCCTCGTAATCTTTCATCATAATCTGAAAATATCTCTGTGGGTGACTGTCTTTGACCATTACCCACAATTCTTTGTTAGTACGTGAACAGATCTACATATTCACAATATAGCACTGTAATTGTTTTTTTAATTGGTCTGTAAATGTGCCGATGCGTCAGTTTCTTAATTTAAACTCCAGAATAAAACATTGTTAGTCATGAACGCATCAGTTCTGAGTTCTGAGCAATGCAGCCGTCCCTTCGTCAGCACGCTGTATGCAATTAACTGATGTAACACTGTGCTGTTTACAACGGGCCAGATGCCAGATTACTGCTGAAGATGAGATAGGTTTGACTTTTACTCATTTTAACAAGATTTACACTCTAATATAAAAAACAGGCCTCAGCACAGACCATGCAGGCATATTTTTATCTCCGAGGGAAGATGGTTATTGCCAAGCACGCATGAATACTGTAGGTGACAAATGAAAGCATTCATGCGTACTGTAGCAGCAACACACTTTTGTAGGAGTCGATAACAAATCTTTTAATTTTGTCTGTAATGTGATGTGACTATATTTGTACTCCTGTAACAGACATGAACCCAATGCCCTGTGGTTCAGATGTAGATGTTGGATTCATTTTGCTCTTGAAATAGATTTTTAGACCCACTTTGTTCTCGCGGTGTAATTTGCGAAAAAGGCTTTTCGATCAACTCTTTAAATTCCTGGCTGGGCACCACAAACAATCAAAGACTTTTATTACTCAAAGGCAAGGCGAGGTAAATCAGACCCGAGTCCTGAACAGATGCATATGGAAGATTTATGACGACGGCACACCGGATAAACATAAAAACAGATTAACAGTGAGGGAAGAGAATTTGTCTGAGACAAGGAAAAAGTGTTGTGAATAAAACTGTACAAGAAATATACAATGTATGTTAAATATGAGAGATGATTGTAAAGAAGTCACTTTTAAAAAATGATTATTATTTTTAATAATTCCTCCCCTCTGTTGTTTTAACTTTATTTAAATTGGAATTTAATTAGCCAACACGTAATCAAAACAACATGCAGCTATTATTAGAATTATTTGTATTTGTGGCTTTAATATTACATGTTGTTAATCTACATAAATATAATAAAAAATTTAAATCCTTAAAAATTTATGAGAAAACTTGAATGACGAAGCCAAACAGTCCGAGCATATTTAACATCCAAAGCCATGAAAAGAGTGAAGTGTTCATTTGTCACATTAACTAATTCTTTAAATAGAGCTGAATGGTGTTTCACGCTGTCTATATCAGAAATACCCACAGGAAAGACAAATCAACTTCTGCTTAAGTCTCCCGAGACAAACACTCAAATGTCTCCATTAGAGTTCAGAAGAGATCAGATTTGCCAAGTCTGCAATCAAAAGTCAATATTATTGAAAATGTCAATATTATTAAAATCTCCTGAGCTTTGAAAGAGCAACCCTGAAGCGATATCATTTTCCTCTGGGTGCTTGTCTGAAGACTTTTAAACAGAAACTGTTAAAATCACACAAAACCTTTTCAGATTATTAAATAAAAGTGTTTGTCAGTACCATGATATTAACAGAAATAATTTTTAAAACTATTGGATCCGTCAGTCATTTCATCGCAGATTCATTCTCAAAACACACTCCAGCATCTGTATTGATTCTGGAAATGATCAAGTTTTAAAAATGATACTTACTTCTGTGGGTTGAATTTACCAGTAGCCGTCTCCTCTCTGTATTTTGATATATTTGTTACTGAAAGGGTTCAAGGAAACCTGGCAGAGAAGTTCTAGTGGGTGTAACTGAAGAAAGCGATGAGAAAATGGCAGAGTTTGAAGATGTGATGGGAGTCACTGATCTAAAACTTCAACATTGATTCGGGTGTAATAGTCAGGTATTTTAGCAGGAACTGAATGTGCAGGACTGGAGATGGGTGGGAAAGTAGGAAGATCTGATGGGAAAGTGAGATTATGTCATCTGTTCAATTAACGAAGATTTTCAATAAAAACTTCATCTTTTTAATGCACAGTCAGGCAAACAAAACCACTAAATAAATGTGAACGCTGAAGAGCAAAAAGCAGTCATCTTTTAATTGTCTCTTGATAAATCATGAATAATTAACAAAGTCTGCATCTCTCATCCATTACATGCATCCAAAACATGCATTCCTGGACACATATGCACAGATATGACCGGAAGTTTAAAATCCCCTCATGGAAGGAAATATCGCTGACCTGCGCTCTTTTCTCTCGCCTGTATGTTAAATAAGAGGAGACACGTGGAGAGTGGCAGATCTCTGCTGAACGTCAGGACTTAAGATCTCTTATATTACACATTAATCTAATCCAGCAACTTCCTCTGGCTTTTAGCAAGAGTGGGGAGACAGGAGGGCAAAGAACAGAAGTGGGAGATTCAGTGATATGAGGATGATAATAAGACAAAGAGAGGAAATCGATTTTTGACTTTGATCTCCTGCTTCTTCTGGTCAAAAGTGAAGCTCCAACAGTTAGTGGGATTATATCACACCATAAAACTTTAGCTTCCTCCATAACAGGAAATTGTGATGCATGTTTTAGCAAAGCTCTTGTATTTCTATGCTACTTGTCTGATTTTACGAAATGTTAACAGACACAATAATATGTTCAAAACACAAAGTGTTTGTGAAGACTGGACTGGCATATTTCTATGTTCTGTAATCCCATTAACACCAGAAATGGCATTAAAATGACCAGCCAGGACATCCATTGTGCAATATCAAAAAAATTATTTTTGACCTGTTTATTAGAAATAAATCAAAGTGACTTGAGAATCCAAACAATTCTCTTCAGTTTAGTCTTAATTTTAGACTAGATACCCCAGCAAACACTGCTGTTGTCTCAACACATGGCCAACGTTTCAACAACGTTGAAGTTGTGGCTGATGTCTCTACGTTGTGCGGTGAAGGTTGTCACAACGTTGTCACGATGTTGCCTTTTAACCATCATTTCCGTTTCGGTTGTCTAGGCAACCGGCGAACGACACGTCACAGTCCTGAGGCGCGAAAATGAGCGTTTGAAATGTGACCGTTGGTCTGTCAGTGGACACACGATGTGTGTCAGTAAATATTAACATTAAAACTTTATATTTACATTACATAATTATATGTTCATTTCTTCTGCTAACGAACTGCAAGGCACCTTTTAATTGGGTTACTGTAAGTACTTTTATCTGAAAAGATTATTTTAAAATTAATATATTTACACAATTACATGTATATGCTAAATGCTTTAATACGTGTTACGTAATATTCAATAATTACAATCGTATTCTGTGAATTTAGCGTTAAATAATTAAGTTTAATTGTATGGTCGTGTATTGTTTTGTTAGTGTTGAACGTTTATAATTGAGGGTGTTTATTAATAATTGAGGGATATTATTAATTTGCTATTATTGAACGTCGTAAAGACAAGTATTGGCGTTTAAAGCTCCTCGGGTCTCTGTCTGAAGATCTCAACAGGATCATGCTGAGCTTCTGGATGAAGCGCCAGCAGAGAGCGCCAGAGAACCGCAGGAGAACCGCAGCTGACTGTCGACACCTGCGCTGAAGCGCTCTCATGAAAGTCCATCCGAGGAGATGTTGCATCTTCTGGAGCTTCGATCTCTGCCTTCCACTATGGATCCCTCATTCAGGTAGATCAATAACACATGACTGTACAACAGTGAAGCTCAGAGGACCGCAGAGGTTCAATCCACTGCGCTAATTATACAACAGTTTTCAGCTGCGTCACGCAATCTGTTAAGGTTCATCTTGCGCAAACCAAAAGATATTTGGGTTTAAAGACAGAAAATCTTAAAGTATACTTGTTGAAACCTTAGGAGAGGGTCCTGTCAAAACTGCTTGATGATTTAAAGCTCATCTCAATACAGTAAGAGTTTTAATTGTATAAACAAACCCCGTCATAGTATTCTCTGTATTTAAAAAACAGAGACTACGTTCAAATGATTTTAAAAAGGCTTCAGCATTTTCATATAAATGTTTTCAGTTTGAAGGTGTGTACAAAAGTAATTAATGCTAATCACAAAATGTTATGCTTTTGACTGAGTGATGCAATTGAACTGAAATCCAGAATCTGTTCAAGTGGGACCCCATACTTCTGACTGTGACACTGATGAAGGTTAAAACTTTGTCACAATGCACACATGCTTTTTGGTGGAATGTGTGACGGAATTAAATAGCAGTGGTATGCTACAGGTTTGTTATTTATCTGATAAAGTAATCTCTGAAAATCGAAATGTGGAATTCAGTTACAATAGTGTCTATAGGTAGAGATACACATCTTGACATTTAAATCGATAAATATCGACTTGTAATTTCTGGAACTTATACAAGAAATATGAACAGTGCATCTTAGAAATATCAAATTTTGCTAATTTTGGGGCACAAACCGAGATGAGTAAGAATGAAAGATGACTAAGAGAGCTCAGCAGCTGGTGAACATATGCTAAAAACTCTAGCATAATGCACTACAATTATAAACCTTACAGCAAAGACAAGAAAGAGAGACAGATACCGAGTTAATTTTCCAATACTGACAATTGATTCTCAATTCTGCACTTCTTAAGGGAAAAGCATGACACACTTCCGGCTATCAGGTCATGAAAACTACAAAAACAATGAAAAAGACAATGAGGATGAGGAAAATCTTGATGAGGAGCCAGCGGTTGTTGGAGACGGACTGAAAATATTTGAGTATTTCTGCATGGGCTAAATCCACGTTCAGGTGAGTGTCTTCAACGTTAGCATCAATTCTGTCAGGGAAGAAACATGAGAAGTTGAAGTGGAAAGAATATTTTGTTTCTAATACGTATTTATAATGTCGCTAAAGATGCATGCATTAAATGCGTCTTTTAAATGCATTTGTTCTTACCTCTGGACTATCTCCTCCTGCTCTTTCACCATATGAGCTAACTGCTGAAATATAGACCCAAGCTCCACTATAGTGGACTCTATGTTCTGCATAGTGTCCGAACGCTCCTGTATGTATGAATCCTAAACGGACACAAGACGCAAATTCAGTAGAAACAAAACATTTAGGCCTGGTTTCACCGAGGAGGTTTAAGTCTAGTCCCAGACTAAAATTCATGTCTAAGCTGTCTTAAATGAAAACAACTTGACCTGACATAAAATACATCTCAAGATGCACTCCTGTAATGTTTCTTCTAAGTCACGTTTAAATCGCTAAATCAATGTCCTAATTTAACTAATTTAATAGTTTAACTTTAATCTAAGCCCTGTCTGTGAAAGTAGGTCTTAAAAAACATTTTAAATAACCATTATAAATAACCGATTAACAATACCCGTTCGTTGATTAACTGCATTGCTTGAAGGTCCATGTCTATAGACACATCGCCCTTCTTTGAGTCGTCCTGCATTAGCACCGAATTGTCTGTTTAATGGAAGCAAACGTGATGAGTAACTACACAATGTGTACGTGCACCTGGACAATTCAACACACGTGGAATGTTCTTACTGAAGCCACTGAAAGAGGAGGAGGAGGATGATGGAGGCTGGGAAAACTGCTCCTGTCTGTTTCTCTGCTGCTTCAGGTTCTGAACAGATGAAGGAGAAAACACAGCTCAAATCTCACAACCTGACATCACATGACACGGTCTACAGCAGAAGATCAATATTTACCTCTGTTCTGACTTCCAGCACTGACTTAAAGTCAGTTGACATCGATGCCAGTTTGGACTACAATCGGAAAGAGAAGCGTTTCATTTCAGGCCAAAATCTCCATGACGTTAAACACAAATGCCAGAGGTGAATATACCTGTAATGAGACTACGATGGTGTTGGAATGTGTCTGAAGATGTCTACCATTCTGTCCGCTCCGAGATCGAACAAGTTCCTGTAAACCGGCTATCTGCTTATTCAGGTTGTTGATGTCCTGAGTCAGTCCACAGACAATCAGATTAGGGTATGAAACAGACAGAATTACACTGTGTTCCTGACAAAAAAAATCATAATCACACCAACCTGTTTCACAATGTAAGTCAGTTCATCTATTTCAGTGGCTTTGTCATCAAAAATGGACTTCCTTTTGGCAACTGCATTTAAGAAACGAGTTACATATCAAAAACAGCTCAGACTGGTACACTTGTGGGATGCCTAGACGAATCAATAGCATTCTTACGAATTGTGAGCTTCTCCAGCTTGGCAAAAGTGTTGCTGAGGTCTCGTCCGATTCGCCTGTTAATGAGATGCAGTCAATATCTGTCATGAGGCCAAGAGCCGGCCATTAAAACTTTAATAAGCCTGAATATTATAGTTTAAATGCATGTGTCTGTGCTGATACTGTATTTAGGAAGGATTAGTTGTACTTAGCCACGAGAGTGAATTCACTCCGCTGTCTGACTGCATTGTTGACAGGTCTGACGAGTTGTGCTCCATTCTGGGATAAACAACAACAGACGATAGATTTGTCTGTTTAAACTCATGCCACCAGTACAAATACAAACACCACCATGCTTTAAAATTCACACATCAGTCCCTCGCAGACGACAGCATTACATTCACACGTCTTTCCCAGCATGCATCAGAAGTTTTCGCACCTGTCTCCCCTGCAGGGACTTGCACACTGACTGAAACTCGCTGGTTCGGTCTCTGCAGGACATGCTGATGGCTTCTACAGGAGGGGCGAGGGGTGATGGCACAGCCAGAGGGGTCTCCAGCTGCTGGAGCAGCTGGGTCTGGGTCTGAGACGGCCCAGTGTACACCCCGTCCTGGCTGCTCTTAGGACCGTGTCGGCGGCGTGTGTTCATTGATGCCAAAACTCATCACCTGATGACGAGACCATAAACAGCACTTAAAGTCAAAACATATCCCAGTTCCCAAAACGTATCCCAAAACGTATCCCATATATTTCCTGTTCTGTAAACAACAAAACATGACAGAAAAACTGTGATTTATCCCATTTCCTAACTGTTTCGTCTTTCCAGAAGACAAAACTAAAAACAGAAGTGCTGTTTTTGTGTCTCAAAACTTAGTGACCTGTCTTGCCAGATGGCATGTTAGGGAGCGTGCCCACGATGTCAAACTCTCACCCAATGTTAAGACAGCATGTCTAACCAGTCATCCAGCTGTGTCCTCAACTACTTCTCATCATCTGTCATCACTGGCCTGGTTCTTACGCTACACGTCACCGTTATAAAAACAGAACTACACAAACAAATATTTGCAACTCCAGTCAGTCTGTCATCTGCGAATCTTGTTATCTTGCGATGATTTTTACAACTCTTCCTCCTATTCAACTCAAGTTAGCTGCTAAGCTAACCGTGCGCCTGAAGCGGTGATTATACAAGAGGTTTCATTGATCAAACACTGATATAAAGGACACGGAAATGTGTCAGTCCATCAAAGGGAAACGCTAATATCTGAGCTCAAACATAACTAGTCGTTTTTTCTCACCGGTTAACTGTTTACTGCGTCGGTTTCTCTGATGGATCAACTGCGAACATCCGGGTTCTAACGTAAATATTGACGTCATTGCCACGTATTCTTTAGCGTTCAACGTTCAGATTTGTTTTCCAACACAAGGTGGCATCTTACGTTCATATCTGCTTTAATAACAGTAACAAAAATACATCTATGCTACAGATCATTTTTTTGCGCTTTTTTAACAAAAAATGATTACAAACGCAGTTTATAAATATTAACCTAATTACTTATCTTTCCGTTTTGTGTTTCTACGCGTCCTATTACTCAGCTTAGTATTAAATCACGGTAATTATATTTGTTAAAATACCAGTTACTTTCTGCATTAATTGTTAATGTGCTATGTAAATCAGTCATACGTTTTTCTCCATATTTGAATGGAATCCTTTTAATTTGAATACATACAAAACAATGAATTTTCAAGATATGATGATTATTAATTGAAAAAGAAATAGATTGTAAAAGTTCTTTGGAGGGATAATACAGAATATATTGTTTATTAAACATCTCGAGCATTAATAATTACTTGATATTGTTGAGAAAGCATTCACATGACATCATGTTGCAAACATTTGCACTTTATTGTCCAAAACAAGCAGCAGATAAGTTTGAACAGTAGTTGGAATTTGTACGCGTGTAGCTGTCCGTCACAGATTCAGGAATGGAGTGCATTATTGCTGACACATTAACAATGCATTTTTTCCCTCAATGACAAAGCTTTATATGAAGGTCCCTTCTGATTTTAAACCATGTTAAATCGGTCTGAAAATATTCATGAACATGGAATTAAAAAGACAAAACAAGACCTTGCGCTCACCCCACACACCCCAATTAACAGCATAGTACACAACACCTTAAAATCAGTTTGGTTTTATCATTCACCTAGTAGCAACCACTATAGAATTTATAAAAGCGCAATGTTAAAGGTGCAAAATATTCACCTTTGACATTTTCACCTTTAGCAATTTTCAGAAATAACAAAGATAATGTCTGACGCACCACAATTTATCACATTACTGACAAAGGTCTGGCTTTGTCAAATGTCTTCTAGTGATGAAGAGGTTCTGAGGAGTGTTTTGGAACGTCTGCAGTATGAGGCGAGATGACCACTGCCTGGGAAGCTGGTCAGGTTTCTTCAGACATGAGCTTTGCTGGTGTTCACTTTGAGCAAGACATGTTGTGGGTTCGAAACCTATGGTTAACCTTATTCACAGCACAGATGCATATACAAAAAGTGTGTGTCATGATGTTAGATGCCCTGGCAGATCCTCTCAGGTTCCTCTGGCTAGAACAGTTTGATCATGCTTTCTCTTGACTTGCCAACCCCCACCCACTTGACTGAAGAGAGAAACAACATTCACAGTTAGAATTCTCTGTTTGAAACGGAACATTGCATGGTGTATGCAGAGTCATTTTGTTAATATGGAGCACGTTTAAATACTACACAACTGCTGTAAGACACTACAAACCCAACAAGTTACAGCTTTAATGAATTATACTGACATTCATGGGTCAGGATATTCTTACCTGGAACCTGCAGGAAGTTCTCAATGAACTGAATGTACATCTGTGCCTGAGAGGGGAGTTCATCAAAACTGCGCACCCCCTCTGTGCTACAACACCAGCCGGGCAGCGTCTCATACGTTACTTTAACCTTAGTCAGTACATCCATGTTTGCTGGATAAACAACAATACATCAGAAAAGTGACTGTTCCTTCAAACGGCATGACTGATACTGTAGTACAGTATTGTCATCATGATTATTGTAGAACAGACACATTTAAGATTGTTTATATGCTTTGACAGAATGGAAACTAACCAGGGAAACTGGGAAGAGGCTTTCCATCAACCGTGTAGGCTGTGCCGATCTTTATTTCTGGCAACGTATCAAGAATGTCCAGCTTGGTCAGAGCAATGCTGAGAGAAATGAAGGAGAAACATTACACAAAGCGTTCTGTAGTTCGACAGCTGTAAATGAAAACAGGCAAGTCAATTAACACGCCTCTTTGAAACTGGCCTTTTAGTTTCTTTTGAACGTAAACTTGCAATTAAACAGACTTTTATTTGAATTATCCTGCGAGATCTCACCAGACAAGCTAATAAGCTAATTCAACTGTTGTAAAGTAAAACACAATATAGAATCATTCTTAATCTCCGCCTGATTAAAACACAAATGTCGACTTTTAACCCTTCCCACTTGTTTGTCAATGTAATGCAACTGAAACCTAAACGTGTCAGACACTCACGCTGTGAACCCGTTAACCATGTGGGCATAACGAACCAAAACCAGGTCGAGCCATCCGCAGCGTCGCCGCCTGCCTGTAGTGACACCAAACTCCCTCCCTCTGCTCTGTAGCAGATCACCAGTGTCCTGGAAAACATATGAACTCTTTTCAAATATAACACACCTGAGGGAACGAAACAGATCATGCTTCAAATTACATTTAAAAATGGAACGCGTGTATCTGCCGTACAGACACCCGTTACTGCTGACTCCCATGCACTCGTACTGCCTGTCTAAACTAAAGTAAAAATCACACCCTCACTAACACACATCAACACACGTACATTGGTCAGCTCGGTGGGGAACGCCCCCACTCCCACTCTAGTGGTGTAAGCCTTCACCACTCCATACACACGGCCAACATGAGACGGGGGGACGCCGAGACCCGTGCAGACCCCTCCCACCGTGCAGTTTGATGATGTCACAAAGGGGTACGTCCCTGGCAGAGATGAAAACAACTGAGCATGCGACGGTCTCATTCATTCTATGAAATACAAGCTCATTTTGGGGGATTGCTGTTCATACCAAAATCAATATCCAGTAAGGCAGCGTTGGCTCCTTCCACCAGAATCTTTTTGCTTGGTCCAGTGAGGGCTTTGTGCATAAAATAAACCCCATCTGTTACTAAAGGGCGTAACCGTTCGGCATATACCTGCGGGTCAAGTCAAATATTAGAAACCGTTAACTTATGTCACTTACAGTACATTTACAGTAAATTTACATTACATTTACATTTAGCAGACGTTTTTATCCAAAGCAACTTACATTGCATTATACTATACATTGCATTATACTATACATTGAGTATGTGCAATCCCTGGGATCGAACCCATGACCTTGGCGTTGTTAATGCCATGCTCTAACCACTAAGCTACAGGAAAGCATAAAAGACAATTACGTCAGTATTACAGTAAATACAGTCACCTTCAGTTGCTTAAGTTCTCCATCCACATCAATGTTAAGATTTGGATATGTGGTCTGAAAATGAGCAGCCAGCACCCGAAACCTGCAGATTAAGATTGACACAGTTAACTAATGAATCACACACACACAAGCTGCAATCAAGAAAATGTGCCATCTCACTTTTCCTCAAACACTGAGAAGTCGGACATCAGGTCACACACTCTCAGACCGTTACGTGCAGCTTTGGAGGAATACGCAGGTCCAATGCCCTTCTTGGTGGTGCCCAGACTGTCAAACAGAGGATGTTGAACTCATGAATCCTGAAGCACATTTTGTTTAATAGTGTTATAGCATTGCATGAGACACTGGACTCACTTTTTTCCTGCCTGCTGCTGCCTTAACTGCTCTTGAATCCCATCAACTGCCTGATGGAAGTTAAACACTACAAGATAAAAGACAACAGCTCATTTTCCACGGGCACAGATTTGAACTATACTAACTTTTCTTCCATAGTCGTCTGGATTACAAAACTACTCAAGACCAGACGGAGTCCAGATTAAACCATACCAATATGTGCCCGGTCAGATATCTTCAGACGCTCCTCCCAACCTTGAAGACCTGGATTAAAGAGAAGGAACGCTCTTTGATGAACGCAGAACTCATTTTTCACTATGTAAAGCCAGTTTTTTTACTCCTTTTCCATCTAATTTACCACTGCCTTTCTGGAAGTTCTTCTCTGCCTCGTCAAACAGCCCTGGCAAGTGTATCACGACACCATTTCCTGCAGGACAGAGACATCAGCAAACCCACCATCAGGTTAACAATGACACGACTCAAAACAGTTAAAAGAAACGTGTAGTGTATCTGCTTATTCTACATTGCAAGCCCATGTGACTTTTTCCTACGAAACAGCGTATATTCTTTTCCTTCATGAGCAGGTCAAACCAAGCTTACCGATGAATGAAATGGCTTTCTTGTTGAGGATGCCACTGGGAAGCAGGTGGAAATCATACTCTACTGAGTCCACCACCACTGTATGTCCCGCGTTATTTCCTCCCTGACCGCAAACAAAACATCATCAGCGCGAGTATCGCGAGAACATCAAGCGCACCGCAGGAAACGTTTCAGCCAACAAGCGCGATGACAAAATAAAGATAACTTTACTTTCGTTGTCACGTGAGTTTGTGGTATGACTTCCCTTTTCTCAGCAAACGAGTTCTCATCAAACGTAACAAAACGCATTGATTTTAAAAGACAGAGACATAATGCAAGCAAGCACAACTATTCTCAAATTAGGTTTCATGCACATAAACACACACCTGGCATCTGCATACAATATCGGCGTCCATAGCGAGGAGATCGACCACTTTCCCCTTGCCCTCATCTCCCCACTGAGCTCCCAGCACGACAGTGACTTTATTCTGCGGCTCCCGCGGGGTCCGCAGAGCCTCGAGCCCTCCGCTCTCGTTGGTGCGCTTCAGCGCCGGTTCTCCGTTCAGACACGCGCTTTTCTTACCGTTAGACATCGCGCTCTCCGCAGACATAGTGACAGCGTGCGAAGAACAGCCTGAAGACAGCCACGCTGCGCCAACACGACTGCCTACCGGATCAGCTTTCAAAATACATGTCCCGCCGGCAAAAAAAAACAAAAGAGGGGTTGGGTTGACCCAGAAAACGGTTCAAAAAGGCACACGAAATTAAAATGAAACATGCAAATGAAGACGGGGCGGTTTTCTAGACCGCTATTTAAATGAAACTTTAATCGATTTATTATTTATGAACTATTATTATTGGTCGTGTAGAGCCTTATCGTAGCTATCTTCACACTCGTATTTTGGCTGGTTCTTGTTGCGGGAAACGAATCTATAAAAGTTGTTCAGAATGTTAGTTATAGTCACAGGTCAAGATGTCTTGTTATTAAGGTTTCTTTTTAATGGGTATGTTGCTGTGTTCTTTAATATGTTTTAGTTGTACATGTTTATTTACTAATAACATGGCATACAATTATTGTATTGTATTGTTTGCCCCTTGCAAAAAACGTGAGGTAGCATGCATTTATGCATGCATAGCTGGAGAGATCATTCTGCATTGTCATATCTGCAAACAGTTGACAAGCTTATCGCGTTCTTCCACAAAAGCAGCATGTCAGATATCATCTATATTGACAAAACAAGATAACACACATGTCGTCTTTACTGAGCTGCAGGTGGTGCTCTTGAGTTCTGATCGTCTGAATGCAGCTAATGTAAACGCCGAGCTCTTCAGAGACGCTTGTGCCCTCAGCGTGTCAGAGAATGTGAGGTTTGTGGCTAAACAACACTTTCCATGACTTGCTCTGATGGCTTTGGCTGGTTATTTGTGTGGTCTTTCCACACAGCCCCTTTCCAGCATATCAGTGAGCAATTTAGCTTTCGAACAGTGTTTGAGATTCTGAATGGTGCATTTAAATGCATGCAGAACATTTGATGTTGTCTCATACAAGTCCTGATGCATCAGCAGATGTCTACATGCCTGGAAAGCTTTCATGATGGCAGTGCACTGATGTTAGGCGACGTCGTCTGGCAGGTGACCTGAGTTTAATGACAGACATGAGGTTCTTTCTCGATCCTGATCTTCTGTTTCATCATTTCCTGCTTCTTTTTCACTGTCCTGTCTCAATAAAGGCAAACATCCTCCTTCAAACATTACTGGGGCAGGAGATCGCTCATGTTTTTATTGAATGACAGACAGTGAATGAAGCATGACTGTTTACATGCACAAAGACTTTTAGAATAGCCCACACATCCATCAGCTAGTGGCTAAATTAGCACTTGTCATCTTTCATTTCTTTGCCTTTCTTGTGGTAAGAGTGATCAAACTGGGGTCCCATTCAAATTGATGATGCTTTTTCCGTAACTTTGATTCAGTTTAGATCTTGTTCAAATACATTTATCAGCTGTCCTGCTGTTAAATTAAATCCAGATGCTGGTGTACACGGGAGATGAGAGTCATGCTTTTGGTTATGCCAATTACTGTAGAATCAGGGATTTCCATTTATATTTGGGTAATATTGGTTTTTAAATACATAAACCATGAATGTTTTCATGGCTGTACTTTTTCCGCTGTCTTTATATATACTGTCACAGTTTTGTTATGGTGATGAGGATCAGTGTTATGGAGAACATATCCATGGAGACATTTGCATAGCTAAACAAACAGATAGCTGAAGATACCTGGAAATGATGCAGTGGTCTCCAGTGAGTTCTCCTCAGTTGTGTCTTGTTAGGCCCTTAAAGAATGAGTGGGAGATAATTAACAACTTCAGTCTTGTTTTTTACTTGCTATTTTAATCTCTTGTTTAATTGTGGTCTCTTAAGATTCGACATCTATGTTATTGTATTTTACTGTATAATGTTCTGTACTTTTTATCAAAGACTGCATTTTAATATGGTTAGTGCAAAACATTTCCTGCAAGCGCGAAAAGAAATTTCCTGTGTTTTCTGACAAAACTTCTCAGGTCACAGCACAAAGACGTCTTCTGCACAGACATTCCTGCCAAATACATATTTCTATGAAATGTCAGGTTTTTAGAGTATTTAATTTCAGAACATATGGTCGGCATAACGTATTTTCCCAGCAGCCATCAGAATTCCAACCGTAATCTCCAATTTATACAACCCACCCCTCAGTGTTTAACAAAAAACAAACACTGAACCCAAAAGTGTCTGTGAATACGTGTCAGCAGAAGGAGTTTGAGAATGATGAAGCGGAGCTCTTGTTCTCCTCTGTGTGTTTGGAGTGCTGGAGTGCAGAGGTAGACTGAGGCTCCAGGAAAGTTTCATTCCAGCGTTCTCCTGAGAGCTGGTGGAAACACAACTGCGGCTACAGTATGTGGGAGATGTAACAAAATAACCACAGCGGGCCACACGGGGCCATCTGAAGTTTATTGACGTTCTCCAAACAGAACCGCTGACCTCTGGTTCATCCACACTGACCTTCATGTAGAAGTTCTGGGCAGCAGTGTGGAGTTCAGGAATTCAGTGGGGCAGGGAACCTTGTCTTTACATTTATAGATATAATTGTATCTCAGGTTGCGTTTTATCCTTCATTTGTATTTACATTTTACCCTCTGGTCTTACCTGGATATTAATGTATTAACAATTTTTACTGTATTTTATTTTATAGTTGATTATATTTTATAATTGTTTATGCACAGCACTTATTTACTTTAATTAAAAATTAAATTCAGCTGACACCTTTATTCAAGGCAACTTAACGGTCACAGGTCCACAATTAGAATTTGATTAATTCAAATGTATTAGTTGAGAATCAAACCCATAACCCTGCTATCACTAGAGCCATTCTCTACCAGTGGATCTACAGCAGCACACGAATATAAGTTAGATTCTACATAATCAGAAAATGAAGACTCAATGGAGACACAATGGCTCCAGAGTGTTTCATCACAGAAGCTTCAGCAGATATCCAGATCCTCAGATTTCAGGCAGGCAGAAGTTTTCCATGATAAATGAACTGTCACCCTCAGTTTCACAGGCTGACAGTTAGTGGTCGTGGGGCTCAATGTGTTTCTAAGGGAAGGCATTGTGTACGGATACACTGAAGCGTGCCCATTATATTGTGGCTTCAGGAACGTTTGCCCATTGTTAATGCATTCAGCATTCTGCTGGTATATATTCACATGCGTTTCATTGGCCCCATGTGGCGATGGTTTTCTACTGGCCGTGTGGATGATTAAAGCATCAGTGCTGGTGAAATACGGTGTTCGGTGATGTATTCTGAAACCATTTTGTGCAATAGCCATTTATTTGTTATTCTGTATCCAAAACGTTCTGTTTTCGTAATAACCACAATGTGCTTTATCAGCTTTTACCAGCCGAGAGGAAAATATGACCGTCTGACTGCACTGTGTGTTTGTTATACAATCAATTACATGCAGTATAAGAATAGCTGCAGAGTCAGACCTATTCAAACGTTCTATTCAAACGTTGTATTGTTTTCATTTAATTGAAAGATAGGATGAGTGCTGCAGTTAACGTCTGGTTGAAGTCAGTGGTTTGCTTCCAGCTACACACAGTCAGAGATGATGGAAATACTGAGCGTATCTTCACTGTTTCTACACCATGATTCTCTCTCTCTCCGGTTCAGATTGTCTCCTCTTTATTAGTCTGTTTAGCAGTGGTTCAGCCTGTGAAATCTGATCGTCTTTAATTCATTTTCCAGTTCTTCAGTCTTTTCATCCATTTTTGCTCAAAAGCAGGTGTCATCTGGCTGACTGCTGCATTTATTATCAGTGATTAGGAATGACAGTCGATATGACTGGAATTTCCATTAGGTGATGAATGCCATTGAGTTGATCTGAACACATTAGATTAGATAATCAGAATAGATTAGATCATCTGAATAGATAATCTGAATAGATTACTTAGAATCCCACACAGCACATACAAGTTTATGTGTGCTGTATAATAGGAGAAAGACTTAGTGTTGCACTAATTAATCTTGTTTCTGAATTCTTACACTTTCTGCGTGCTACCAAACAGCCTGATGGAGGGATTTTAATATAATTCAAAATGTAAACATGTCTCTCCAAACACAGCAAGGGAAGTTTTACAATGACAGGAGAACCGTGATTTTTGTCTGTGAACGCAGGTTGATGTTGTTAAAAGAATTATTTCCAACAAATTCACTCTTCTCTGCCTCAACAACACGTCTTTGTTTCTACAGTTCAATCCAGCCAAAGTACATTTTAAAAGGTCTGTGGAGAAGAATCTTGCTGTACATGCAAAAAAAGCCAAACGCATCACAAGCTGTCTTTAGGTTTGCCTGCATATCATTCCCGCTTCTTCCTGTTACATAGAATTCCATTCCGTGACACATTCCATTCATGGTTTTACAGATTATGTCTCAAACGGGCCATACATTTGAAGATCTTCGTTTCCAAAGAGCGACGCTGTTTGACTTCAACTCTTGTTGTGAGACATGGAAATCTGGAGCTGGTTATATGAAGACGTGGCTTTGTTTTCAGCCACCCGGTCCACAATGCTAAATGGAATGAATACAATACAACAAAACCACAAAGGGGGGGTCTGTGCACTGTATCCTGCAGACATATGACTCTTGTATACAATTGTTCTTTTTAAATGGGGAGTCATACAGATCCTGTGTAAAAATCTGCTTGCAGATCCCGTGTCTGTTTCACGGCTAGCTCACGGAGATGAAAACATCTGGCCAGTAATTGAGTGACTTTTTCTCAAGGTGAAAAATCCCTGGTAATATGTTCTGCCTGGTTAGTTTGACATGTGGTCTGCCGAGTTAGCTTGTCATGTGCTTTTGACTAATAGTTTCAATGTGCTAGCTAACAGTTTTAGTTGTAAAAACGTTTCCCCCAACAATGTAACAGAAATGTTAAAGTAATGTTGGAGTGACAGTTTTTAGACGTTGTATTAATATTATTGCTTGGTTATAGGAACACTATTTGAACTTTTTTATTCTGTAATGTTTAAAACATCTGAGTTAATAAACAAACAGTGGAATCCATATTGAATTAGGGATCAACTCAACACCTTGTTTTTATACAGCTCATGATTAATGGATGACAGAGAAAACACAGATGCAGTTCATGTCAAGACAAATGCTGTTTTCTGTTCTTTAGTCATAAAACACCCACCTGCTTTCTAATGATCTACACTGTGTATGCCACCAGAGGATTAACCCTTACACCTCTCCTGATGACCTTTCCTGCTCTCTCTGTACGGTCCATCTGCGTGTAGACTGATGTGTGTTGTTGCATAATAGAAGTGAGGTGGAGACATAAGCAGGACACTAGTTATAAACTGCTACTGAATGCTATGGGACTGTGCTGATGGCAGTGATTCAGGAATTTTTCAAACGGTGCAGGATTCCAGAAGCCTGCCCTGCGCCTGGAGCAGTAACAGAAGTGACCGAACATCTGACCTCAGCACAGTTATTCTTCTGTTAGCAGCGTAACCAGACACTGATCCTGCCAAGCTCTCCTACTCCAGAGGGACCAATGAGATGCTGTCAAGACCTTAAGATCAGAGACTGCCCAGCAGACACCAGGCATTTGAAGCTTTTCTTTGTAGAAGATACTTTATAACTTGGCCTTCACAGACTATGTTGTGGACTGTAGAAAAGTTCTGATCTTCTGTGATGGTGTTCTAATTGTGAAGCATCACCGCTAAATGCTCCACAACAAAGCCATCAACCACAGCAAAAAGGAAAGTGTGAAGTTTTCTCAATCCAAGCAGGCACGTCCACAGAGAGAACCAGCAGATGGTTTCTAGATCAGTCCTAACAGTGCCTGCGTACGTTCTACACATCACCAGTATAAAAGAAACTAGAAATCTTTGTGGACCTTCATACCTGGCTGGAGAGCCTGGCTGAGATGGTTTGTCAAAGCCTCCTACAGTCAGAAACTTGATGAAAAGAACAGAAGGAGACGGAGGAGTCCAGAGTTAACCGACCGGCTTTATCTAAAGAGCAAAGATGGACGAGAGAAGAAACCAGATGTGGAGAGCACAGTGAAGATTAGTCCCAATTCTGATGCAATAGAAGATAAAATGAGATAAACGAGAGGATTTATATGGCTTTATATATTTATATGGGTTTAGAAGCACAGCAGGGCGCATATGTGCACCTTATGGGTATTTTATTAAAGGAGTAATGATGATTCATTTTAAATTAATTAAGGAGAAACTTCACAGCATGTCAGGGTTCGTGACTTGGCAATGCATGAGCAGAAGATGACAGAATGAAATACAGACTCGGTCTGCATTCTGAATTAGAGAGGATTCACATAACAG
>JAZGTI010009704.1:0-18516 GCA_036877585.1 Botia kubotai | reverse complement strand
CTGTATTGAGCAAACCCTTCAGTCAGCCACACAGACTCAACACCACTTTAGATCCATTACAGAGATAGAGGCATGTAGGTACGACCAGATGACCCCTTAAGTCACACACAGCTGAGCAAGCAGACGACAGAATGATCAACGTTTCCTGCACTAGAAGGTTTATATCCTACAAGACCAGATGAAAAGGCAAAGTGTGTTATAATTTACCAAACACAGCTTACCAAAAATTCTGTGCTGACATTAAAGGTATACTTCACTCAAAAATGACATGTAACCCATTGAAAAAAGTACAGATACTAGGTTTGTTGTTTGGGGGGGGAGGAACCAAAACAAAGCCCTCTTCCGGCCATGTGTGTGGACAGATGGAGAATCCCTGAGGTGTTAAAGGGCCTCGGCAGAGGTGTAATGCTAATTCCAGACTCCCATGATGCCTTTCCTCTGGGACTAAACAAGGACCTCTCCCAAAAAAAACAGATAATGTCCACATCATAACTGAGAAAGGAACAAGCTGGGACACCTCACTCGAACCCCAGCACATTGGAAATGAACTCAAATGCGGGTCTGATGAAATGCCGTTGCTACGATACATGTGAAACACGAACAGCTGCACGCCTGCTAACGTTCCCAAAGCACTTCCACGCTAATCTAACTTCTCAAGTATCAGGAATGTCAAGCGCTCTCACTACTGCTCTGGATCACAAGTGTACAGTTACAGTATATGTACAGTACAGTACATGACTGTACATTCAAATGTATGAAAGGATGCCAGTACTTTCAAAGTCACGCAAAACAACTACAACACAACTAAACATCCAATGAGTGACACAGCTAGTACCCAGCTAACAATTTTAGGTGGTAGGAATGTTTCCTTAACGTTTCCAATAAATAACAAAAACATTATAAAGTTATTTTGAATGTTCCTGGAACATCCGGTTTTTTATCCTATTATTACTGTTATCGCTTGGCATATGAATGTTGTTTAAACTTTTTTAATTCTGTAATAATGTTTTAAAAATGTTCCACTAACAACTTAAGAATAACATATTTGATATATGATCTATAACGTTTAAAAAATGCTCCACTAAATTACTGCAAGCACTCTTTGATAACTTTGAGGGAACTTTTAGCAAACATTAACCAACGTTCCAAGAACATTCCCGTTAGCTAGGTAGCCATTCATTCATTTACAAAGCCAAACATGGACAACGAGATTATGTGGAATAACCCACAGCCTTAGACTCGCCATCAAACACATTTAACAGGAAACCTAAAAAAAACGAAACCGCTTTTATCAACCCAACTGGAAATGACTGCGTCTTCCGCCTAACACTGTAGTAAACACACAGACTGAACTGTAGCCTGATCACAATCTGAAAGAACTGTAAATAACAAACAATTAGCATGTAATGAGGTTTATCTGGGGCATCTCAGCTCTCTTCAATTTCCCTCTTTTCCCGCTAAGCCCTTAAATGTTGGGCTAACATTAGCATAATGATAAGAGGCGAATTGCTTTTGGCGTAGCTGCTGGGTTTTGTAACGGCTCTGCAGAAAATGAGTTTGACTTCAGGAAGACTTTCAGCAGAGAATATGCTGACTTTAATACAATACAAGCTCGTAAAAGAACAACAGAACGCTGTTTCAATGCAATTTAAAGGAGCACAAATTTTGCTTCAGCTATTATTAGCCTTCGTAAACTGTCAAGCGGATTTATTGCAAAAAAAAAAGGGTCACCGCCTCAGTTCAACGCATTTTTGCCTCAGTTCCAAAACTATGTGTGCGCCATGCAGAAAATATTGCAATTATAGTTCCTGTTCGTACCTTGAAGCTATAGTCCCTTTTTTGCCTTGTGGTTCTAATGCATAATAATGCTTTTCTGAGAGAAAACCTTATATGGCTACAGAGTTTTTGTGGCATTTCTATTATAATGTTACACATTTTGAAGTAGTGGATAAAGCCTGTGTGTTTAATAGTCTCACTCTCAAACATATACTGAAGTAAGTAATGTAAACTGTGATTTTATGCTGAATTTAAAAAGAAGCAAACAGAGTTAACTCACTCGTTAATTAAGATAATCGAATTGGTCTGGAATTTAGGCAAAAATATATATTTACTGCTAAAATGCTAAGCTTGCTAGGTGCTTACCAGTAAAGCTAAGGATGTTTCGCACACAGCTAATGCCATTCTTTGAGGTTTGCTAATCAAAGCAGAATTAAAAAGCTAGGAAAATGAAATGCAGCAACACAGATTAACATCTACTTAAGTTGTGGCAACAAAACGTTTGGATAAGACGCTGGTAGGGCAAAACTAACGGCACTAATTGGCTGAGGGCTCAGTGACATCAGATGGCAGATTCTAGACCAACTTCCTGCCTTAAAAGCATTCTCCCACACTCCATTATTTTCCAGCTGTTTAGCTTATGTCACTTGAACGCTATTATAATTGCTTAAGCTTTCCAGGCTGGTTGGTCCCCACTGGTTGGTAATGAAGGGGCATGATAATCACAATCAGACAAAATGTAAAACCTCTGACTGTCTCCGTCATTACCAAGCTAACAATTTAATGTTTCCTGTTAGCTGGGTATGTGGCACTGTAAATGACAGAAACAAACAATACCGCCGGTGTTAAAAAAATATATAACTTGGCACAGTTCGAAATTAAAACAAAAAATTAAGTTTAAATCAAGATAAATGCAATTCAATATGCGTGCCAATATAATTAATTAGTAACTTCCGTCACTTGTGATTATTCTAGCTTTTTCTACGCCCACCAGAAGCGCATAAACAAGAACACAAGTTTTTAAACTGATTGTAATTTGGACCTAAAGAGTGTTTTTGAAAACGCAAACACAGCTGACCACTCATCAGACTCTTCAGGGGTATGTACAATCTGAATGCTGCTATTAGCAGAAACGGTTATAGTAATAGCACACCGCGTTCTCACTGAAAACATGGAACCGTTCCAAAACAAACTAGCCCGCATTGTAACTCTTCTACATCAAAGGCCGCGCATTGACCTCGGCAAACCCACGATCTTCAAATCAAAGCTGGCTAATGCAAAATTGAAGGCCTGGATGATTTGTTTTCGGGTGTTTTCCTTTGGGAGACGCCGGCGAGCATTAACACAGATTCCCGTCTGTCTCAGTATCGTCAAGCGGCTAATAATGAGCTGAATAAAAGTGGGCTAAAGAAACTCTGTCTGCAGGCCCACTGTCTGCTCAGTGGAGCCGATCCGCATGTGCTCTGTTCTGCTGTCTGGGAGCTGTGGCCCAAAGATGATGAGCAAAGCAGTGAGTTCCGGGTCAGGTGGTACTGGGGGACGACAGCTCACTCACAAACTGACTCTCTTTACAGAGAACGGCTCAGTAATGGAGGAAGACAACAGAGCAGACCACAAGCTCTCACAGTAACACAAAACAAATGAAAATACACACTTTAAATGATAATGCAAGAACATGAAACGTGCACACTTATATTGGCCTGAATTTGGGTTGTTTATTATTAAAGTATACAACATCTATGGAATGTGCAGGTCCATAAATGTTCATCCATTCATCGCTTGCGGCCCCATCATCCAATCATCGCTTGCGGCCCCATCATCCAATCATCGCATGCGGTCCCATCATCCAATCATCGCATGCGGTCCCATCATCCAATCATCACTTGCGGTCCTATCATCCAATCATCGCATGCGGTCCCATCATCCATTGAATGCAATAACCATCCACAGTTCAAACATACATGTTCTTGTTAAAAAAAAGCATCTATGCAATGTCTGCTGTTTGGAAACAGCCGTTAAAACTGCACACATGCCTTCTGGATCTTATAAACATTCCCACCCCGTTTAACAGAATCTAATGTCACAACACAAACATTTCAGTCTGCATCAACACCACACCAGGTACAGACGCAGCTAAAGGGAATGTTGTCAGAACATTGGCCAATGTTTACTAAAAGCTCTCTCAAAGTAATCAAAAACGTTCGACCACCGCCTTGTAAATTAAATAAAAATGACTGTCAATATCAGACAATAAACTATCTTTAATTTAATATGCTAATTTTATGCACAAAATTTTATACTTAACCATCAAAAATAAGCTAATAACGTTTCTAGTAGGGGAAACGGTAAACAGAAAGCACATCCAAACAGCGAATTCAACAGGCAAACACGTCATGCCATTCAACTGTGGGCCACATCTTCATAAGTGGAAGGACAACACGACATTTACATAAACACAATGTGGTTTTACCTCCTGAGACCAAACTGTAACCTCAGCCCCCAAAGAGCTATAATTCACACATTTACCCAGACCAGTACACATCTCACAGCAAGCTGCAACTGTTGACACCTCAGCCTGGAATCCCTCTGTTCACACTTGAAAAGAGTTAAAAGGGCCATTAACAAAAACAATTAGCATCAGTCGCTCACCTTCACCTGCGATACCTCATTCACCATTGTTTTTAATCCTGCAGGCAATAAACGGGTCATCTAAATGCAAGCTGATTGGACGATAAATGTCTGGGCCGGCCCAGCAGGGGCCTTATAGAACAGAACAGATGAGCAGATAATGATCTACCCAACGTGTACATCAGATCAGGCGGAACAATGGAGATCTGCGCAACCTTATGCATCAACCCCAGGCCATTATGAAGCCCAATGGCTATACCTCTGCAAAGCTGACTGGGCCATTTGTTCCTCCATGATCGATCTCATGCCTGTTTTTTTTTTACCAAGGTGCATGTACAACCTCACACACAAGAGCCCATTATACAAGCCAACTAGGCCATAAAAAGCAGACAACTTCTCGACGGTAAAGACAACCTAACCCAGAGTCCCAATCTGTGAGTAGGGCTGCAACCATTAAGCTGTAAAATAACCAAGACTAATTTTAAAACAGACCAACCATAACAGACAGTACCACCAGAGCCAAATGTCATGGGGCCAAAAGAGCTAAATGAGCTTTTATCAAAAAGCGAAGGAGCCAAAAACATGACTAAATAAATACAGATTAAGGTCACATGGAAAAGTTTCGCTACTGAAAACAGCAAACCTTTTCTACCATCGCACAAAGGCCTCTGTTGTACAGACTCCATGGAAAACACGAGTCGGTGCACRGAGAACCTGAGTGAAGAATAGCTTGGCAGCCAACATATACACACCCACCTCCAGCTGGATGCAAGACTGCGGACAAACACCCAGCCTGAACCATGAAGGAAGGATAGAAACTGTAAACAACAAATGAAACCATTCTGGTAGGGGGAGAACGAAGGTGGAATCTCTGCATTTAGCGAAGGCAAACTGAGCTCAAGGTTCGAGATAAATATTGATTTAACAATGACCCTCTTAAAGGGGTGGAGCTTTTTGTAAGCGTCATCAGCACAGATGAAGATCACCTACTGTACACTATGTCAGGGCCAAACTATCTGTGATGCAACTTCCTGGCAAACACATGGTACAAGGCATCGAGGTCATTACCAGCAGAGTCTCTACGGATCTGATGTCCAAGGCAACTTGGTAAACCTCAGCTTTGTGAATCTTGGGGTAATAAATTACACAGAGGCAGGTGAGAAGTTCTTTATGTTTTGACAGTAATATTCCTGCCGGTACTGATCAAATCGTGGCAGTAAAGTTGTTTCTTCTGGCCGTTGCTGCAGACAGTCCAGCTCTTCAGATTAAACCACAACCATCCGACCGTCGCCAAGAATCATCAAACACCAAACACATCTTTTTGAACATCACAAACAGCGAAAAAAGTCGTGCACAGTAACACATTATTCTCCACAACCAGAAATACTCGCGTTCTTTTTCAAACGCTTTTTACAATCCAAACACTTCAAATCAAGGTATTTACATTTCTGACAGCCCATCCTATATCCAAACCCTGACCTTTGACCTTTGAGGATCATCTCCCCATCCAAAAGCAATTAAATCTGAGACAGAAGAATGCGACGCTCTTCCACATGACCATCTGTGGAGGTAGAAGGTTTTTACCTTCATTGTCAAAGATTAACTGGGTCTAACTCCGACAGGAGCACACAAGGACATGGTGAGATCAGGCGAGGTGAACAAGCAAGACTTTCAGGAACCAGCGACAACTCTCCAGGACAAATTTGGGTTACATTTGTCCAGACCTTCCCAAGGAGGCCCCTAACACAAGAACGTTCTGTTCTTCTCTCCATGTTCAGGGACCATAAATATCTCCTGCATGCATACAGCTGACAAGCCCTGACACAGAGATCATGAACCCTGTCCTCAAGCTCTTCTCTGCGGTGGTCTCCACACCAACTAATTCAATTAACGCGTGCCAAGCGGCGCTTTCTCCTCACATACACGCCCCCCCGGTGGAGCCAGACTATCAGGAACCGTGTCAGTGGTAGGAAATAAAACCGTGTGTGTGAGAGAGAGAAATAACAGAGAATATACAGAACACACTCTGACACGACAGTCTTCTGAGAGAAAAAACAGAAAGTCTGGAGACAGCCGGCTGCTGCTTTTTGACTTAAGTTTGGGGGACGGTTTTTCTGTTGCATGGCTGTGATATCTACAACCACAACATGAAGGCCAAAACTTACAACCTGCTCTGCACCTGTATTTGATGTATTTGATGTATTTTTCATATTTTGACAGATTCAAAAATGACTTCTGGCTAATGTGATAATGCTTTCAGTACTCTCAGGCCCATTTCACGCAGCTTACCGTTTGCTTTTACACAGTCCACATAATGGTGTGATTTCCTCTTAAATTAAGATTGTATGATAGGTGGTTATGAAAAGACACAATCTCCTGTTAACCACATATTTTCCATTTGTTCCTCTCACAAGTTTGTCGCATCTTACAAGCTTTCATTTGATATAATAAACACAATTCAACAAAAAACAAATCTGTCATCAATAACATAATCGATTTTTAAAAACAAAGAAACTTAATTACACACAATGGTAAGCACTGAATAAAACAATTTACAATGGTTTTCTTCTTTTGAATTACTTGGCTACTCTGTTACAATCTTGCATCACTACTGCGACAGAAAATTAAGAAGTACTAAATTCTAAGGAAAGTCTGGGAGGAAAACTTTTGTACATTTCGCCACCCCCTCGCTTAACTTCTCGTTGGAGGCCCGTCTCTCCTCGTTCATCCTCCTCTGTGAGGACGAGGGATGTGAGAAGTTCAAATGAAGTCATTGCGCAGCTAACTGCTCCTTGCTGCGACTGCACAGCTCGTAAGTGCTAAATGACATCATCTGAGACACGCACATTCATTGGTTGATCGCAGACACACTTCTCTGAGTCATTCCACAGTGAGTCATACTTGAAAATCACCTAATGCTTCTGAACTTTTAATTCACAGGCCATCCGAGCAAAACTGTAGCTTCAGGTACAGAGAAATGCAGCCAAAACTGAAAGTCTAACCCACAGAGTGTCGACAACAACCAAAATGACCAAGAGAACGAAAGAGAAAGACACAAAGACAAATGAGGAAAAACAAGAAGACTCATTGAAAGCAACACTCAGGTGGAAACTGGAGCCACTGACTAAAGCCACTCTACAGCTGTGCGTGGCTAGACGCGGTCCAGCAGACAAAAACACAGATGGGGAGCGCTGATTGTGGCGCGTTCCAGTCAGGGCATGAGCGAGTTAATTACTGCGATCACACATTTGTCTGAAGCTTTAACAGTAATGCACAGCAATACAACCTGGGGCTCAGAGAAAACTTTAATGTGATTGTATTGTGATTGAATGATCTCTCTTTGTGATTTCCCTTTAGACTGATCACCTTCTACGACCATAAAGATTATATCTACAGGTTAAAGGTGATTATGTGGACATGCAGGCTTGACTAACAATCAAAGTCAGATTACATCTCTGAGTACAGCTGCTCTGTTCATCAGCCCTTCACCAGTCCGATGTGTGATTCAGGTGTATATAATGAAACAGCAGCTTTTAGAGTAATATTATTAAGCACAAAAGCAGATACACCTGATCTAGAATCAGCAGTTCAACAAAGAAGAAAATCAGGATTAATAACTACACATCAAACACAAACAAGCATCACCTGACATGAGACCAAATGGACGTCAAAGGATGTCATCTGATGTCAGCGTTCATATCCCAAGTGGTTTACAGTGCATTCAAGTATACACGCCGCAGTCTATTCACTGTCTGGGAATCGAACCCACGACCCTGTCATTGCTAGCACAATGCTAGCATACTAGCAGAGGTAGTAAAGTAATTTGCATGACTCGTGGAAGAGTAATCAAGATTTTAGCAAGACAGCGGAGACGTCTAACGGTCCACGGGGTATTTATAATCTAGTAAAGGTCATCTCTGAGTGGTTAGAGATTATCCCCTTGACTACCAGCCTGTAGACTTCAGAATGACTTTAAGTGGTCATAACACATGCAGTTGAGGATCGTTCTCCAGGGCTGTCTTTTCATATCCTCTTTACCACACTATGACATCACTCATACCTACACTCATGTCTCTGAATATACAAAACCGTCAGCAACAGCCACTGTATCGTCGCACGCACACACAGACACACTTTACAGTTACACAAACACTGAAGCACACCGAGGACTGCGGATCCACAGCTGTGATGATATGCTTTGATCTGCATGGCAGTGCACACACCGGCTGGGACTGTAAACAACATTTGGGGGATACCCCTGGTTTCATTGCCCCCAGCTCCGGACCAATGAATGAACTGACTTTACAATTGTGTTTTACGCGTTGAAATAAAGGCAGTGCTCCCCATAAACACAAATCAAATAGTAGCACTTCTTAAACAGTAATAAAAAATGAACTAGTATTTTGTATTAATGACAAATCAAAACTTTGTAGTGACTGATAAAGCGTCTTCGTTTATATATAGTTGTGTTCTGTAGAATCAGTATAGATAACATGTTTAGATCATTTGTTTAACACCAAACAAACTTTGACTCTTCTTCTAATGTAACAAATCTCTGTGGAGCAATGAGCAGTAAGCAGATCTCTTGAACTTTTCTTTGTGTCATCTCCAAGCTTCTCCCATGTTTGCAATGTGTGCGCTCAAAGTAGTAACCCTACCTTGTTCCGACCATGTAAAAGTCCACAGAATAGCCGAAATAGCTGCCGATGGGTCCTTTATACACCGCCGGGCTTTCCACATCCAAGTTGAAGGCAACAGACAAGGGTAGAAGAACCAGCAGTGAAAGTCCCATTGGAGAGCTGATCGTGTAGCGTAACGCCGCCGCGGTCTTTGAACGGTGCCTCTTGGAGCCCATAGTAATCAATATATCAGAATCCACAAATTTTATTAAACAACAACTCAAAGAAACGGAACCTCCAGAGATCGTGCGCCGAAGACGCTGCTTTACACCAATCTCGTGCCCAAGCGAAGCGTACCAGATGGACTCTTATTTTCCCTTGCGTTTTTGCGCGCCTGTGCGTATCTGCCTCCGTCTCTCCTTTCTGCGTCCTCCCTCTTGCTTAATTGAAGGGGTATTAGGAGGAGGGCGCTCGTTTGTCCCACTCGTGACAGACTCCCGTGGAGGTGGAGCTACGAGTACAGTTCACAAAGAGGTATAGCGGTGCCACATTGGGATATGTGGTTTGGTTAAAACAATAAGAGAAAGTGTTTCGGAAACACGTAAGACAATAAACGCAAAAAAGAGAGACGAATGTTTCACACTCAATATTTACAACATTACTCGTTTTTTTATGTTTATATACTTTAGGAACTGGTAAGGTCGTTTTGAGACGCGCGATTTGATATGCGACTTTGGTGACCTGTCCAAAAGTTTATCCGTCCACTTGAAGGACTCTTTGCATAGCTGTCACAGCCGAATGAATGATTAACCCTTTAAACAATGTAAGAGTTGTTTTCAAAGGCTGTTATCTACCGATCAACGATCTCAAAACTTGTTGCCTTCAAACGGAGACATTTCACAGCCTCGAGTATCGAGTATATAGAGTTTAAATAGCGATAACGCTTCTGCGCGCCTGTCATTTGGAGACGTGAATGTGAACAAACGCCGTCATCGAAATATTTAAAGCAATAATATGAATACCACGTGTAGGTATGAAACAGGATGTGAGTCATTTTTTTACTTTAATAAATGTTGTTTATAGTAAGCAAGCAAGCCTGTGCACTGAGCAAACTCTATTTTTGGGTCTGACTGACTCTGTCAGGACGCATGGAGCTGGGGAAAACGCCACCCCATCCACTGGAATTAGTGCGTGTTGTTTTAGCTGATTCAGTCTCTGCTCAAGGGATTTACATGGGCAGCCAAATTTGGCTGTATGGCTATAGGGAACTCGTTGTGAAGGCTTCTGTTTGGGAAAGTGGGGTGTGAAGAGGGAGCGCTTCCAGCTGTTCGAGTCACTTGCTTAAACTCGGACTGGAGTTGCATGTACATCTTAAATGTAATTGTTTATACCAGCGGCTCCCAAACTGTAGTGCGTAAAGTGACCCCTAGGGGCGCGCAAACAGTTTCTGATCGCAAAAATAACATTTTTATTTATTTTCCCTTTGATACATGCTACGAATGGTCACACGTCCGTTTTTATTGATTTACAATTTGATATTACAAGTATGCTGACAGTATATAAACAATGAACTATAATCGGTTTGAACTCACCATAACAAACGCTTCACTAAAAATTCTGCCTATTTCCATAGATGGCACATACTGGCAGGTAACGTAAAGTAAGTTGTGTGTGATCTGCGTGTAAACTTTTGTACAAACATGTAAGTGAAATTAATCATTCTTATTTAATAATTTAACGCGTCCGCAAGTTTTCTAACATGCAAAGTTTTCACGTTTAGGTTGCATGTTTATAGCTATATGTGCTTCTGTGTATGAACCATGTTAGGTAATATAGCTGCTCGACAATTTTGGCATAAATAAAATCAAACTGTAAATTGATTTACCCAGCATACGTCAGGCTTAGAAACAACATTTACTTAGACTCACAGTGAGAGATTAAACCAAGGACTGTGTTTACATAGTGATTATTTTAATGTGATTATTCACAGTAACCATAATTACAGTAAAATATGTGCAGTTCTGCCGTTTTAATCACACTGTACAGAAGGGAACTGGTCAAAAGATCCGTTCACACTGGAATTCTAATTCTAAATTATTTATAATAATTATTTATAATTTATCATTTAAACCTTTTTTTCTCAATGAATTCTTAATTCTAAAACATATTTTGATTAGATTTTTATAACTATCTATAAAGGGTTGAAATTTCAATGTGTACAGCATTGAACGGGTTTGTCTGTCACGTACATACGTGCAAATACACGTAGCCACATTACGGCATCATATAATGAACTTTGATCCTAAGAAATCTGAATCTATTCTGTCCTCATTCACTCCATAAAACTTCCTAAAGCACATACACGTACCCTACAAACACTACAGGGGTCAAAAGTTCATCTTGGAGCATCTTGGAGAGGTTCGAGCACACACACAGATCAGAGGGAGATAAACGGACAGAGAAGCACGCCGTCTGCCGCTGTGAGTCAGCCTCTCCACTCCCAAAAAGTTATTCTTCAAATTACCTGCGAGACTCTAAATTCTAGACGCCACATGCATTATGTCTGCTGTGCATCTCAACGTCTGGCACCTTGAGGGGAGGAAAGGTTGTACATTTCACAAATTAAAGCCACACAAAAGACAATAAGAAGCAGTTTACAGGTAACGCTACATATTAATGCAAGGAACCATTTTATCTCATAGTATCATTGGACAAAATGTTGCTACTGCAAATGTAAATTTAGAATGACAGGAAAGATGAGGTCATGTGGATGAGATTTTTTCTGCATAGGCTCTGCGTGAAGGCTTTCGTGTGGATTGTTGCTCTGATGCTTCTGTGTCTCAGAGGCTGTGCATGTACTGTACAAGAAGGGGCTTTAACAAGTGGTGATGGGCGGTAGCCAAAAATATCTTCACTGGATCATTGCTGAAATCAGGCAAGTCTAATGTAGCTAACAATTTTAGTTTGTATGAACGTTTCCCTTATGTCCTTAAATTCAAAACATTGAAAATGTTTTGAATATTCTAGAAACGTTCAAAACATCCAGATTTTGGGCATTGCATTAACGTTACTGTTTGTTATAAGTACATTCTTCAAACCTTTTAAATTCTGTCACATATTAAAATGTTACACCAACAACTGAAGAACAACGTTTTGATATATGATATGATATATAACGTTAAAAACTTCTACTAACGTTGCTGCAAGGATGTTTTTGATAACTTTGAAAGAACATTCTAAGAACATTGCCTGTTAGATGGGTGGGTGGTAGCCAAAAATATTGTCACTGGAGGGCCAAAATCAGGATTATGTACTAATGTCTAATATACTTGAACACATGTTGCCTATGTGAGAACACGTGTCCTTTGAACGCATGGGATCTTTATTCCTAGAACTGAAGTGTGTTATGAGTGTGTGTCTATACAGGAGGTGATTACACAATAATTGGTAGTCAAGGGACTTGTGGAATTCTGCAGTCTGTGGTTGGCTGTGTGAGTCAGGGGTTTACTCACACACGTCTGGAGATCTCTGAGTTTATCTCAACAGATGAGCTACAGAATGAGTCTCTGGTCTCTGAGACCATCTCTTGAGATTACTCAGACACAGGAGGACTAGGTGACCACACCTGCCACATGAGTAATTACCTGAATGCCGAATTTTACCCTTGAAACAAGAGCCCCCGCCCATCCTTCTTTGGAAGTTTATTTAAAAATATCACAAGCATTAAGTCAAGATTTCTTATGGGGCTTTTAAACTGAATGAAGGCGAGCTGATTTCATACCCCACTCCAACGACTCATATGTAGCTTATACAGCACTATTTTCCACTGTAGCCTTTGATGAACTTGAATATTCTTTTAATGTTACTTTACTTGGACAGATTTGTAGGTGGAGGACTCATGCTTGCACTGTGACATCACAAATGCTGCCAAGGCAACCGATAAAAAGCACAACAAAAATAGGGAGAGTGCAGTTCTCTGAACAGCTGGGGAGCTGTTTTAAGACCAAGAGTATATAAATATTATATATACATATATACATATATATATATAGATATATATATAGATAGATAGATAGACAGATATGTGTGTGTATATCTATATATCTATATATATCTTGGCCTCATAACATTGGCAATTTATTTTTAGTTATGAATCTGTTCATATTATAGCTGTAAAACAGATTTTCAGTCCAGCTCAATGACACATGCTGTTCATTACCACAGACAATATTTCTGAGTCAGAAACAAAAATCACGTTTACAGTAATAAAGTCCATTGGGCAAGACATTCTGTCGTGTTTATTTTGGAGTAAATGTAAATACAGTAATACAGTTAATATGGAATATAGCTTTGAACAGACAAGGTTAGTAAGCGATTTTATTAGCTCATGTTAACGGTTAACGTGTGGCTACTTTTGACATGGTTTCTATTTTTTCTTTTGTCACAGTTAATTTCACTGTTGTGACTGTTAAATGTTTCTACAAATAACAGGGAGAGTGGAAACTATATTCTCTCCTCAACAGCGTGTTGCAAATGCTGAACCTGTATGAAAACTGAAACATTTCCTTCCTTCAACAACTGATATGCATCACTCCGACAGGAAATGCCTGTAACGCAAAGACCGGCCTTCACTTCCGGCGTCTTTGACTTATTGCTTTCCACACAGAGTCTGTGGCATTTCCTTCATTCTGTTCTTTCATGTTTTTCTCTTAAAGGCAGAGATGGGCAGGTGTTGCTGATGGCCGCAGGCTGCTTCTTACATCGCCTGCTGGCATATGGATTCATCTCTGAGGAATGGGATTCGTCTGGTGGCAGAAATGGGCTTTGTGCCTGGAACCGAAAGCACAGTAAAATCAAGACTATTGAATGACTTAATTATAGAGTTCACATACAAACAAACCTGAAGTCATTTCATTCAGCCATATGTAAACAAACGAATAGCATAGAGACTTGGGGACTTATAGGCCCTTTTGACTCGGGCCAATAAATAACCACCTAGCAGCCACAAAGAAACAGCCTAACTACTACTCAGAAGGAGTTCTGCACAGGAAAACATGACTCATTGGTTAGAACCTAGTTAATCTCAAAGGATAAATTAAACACGCAATAATAAGAAACACATCCAGTTTCTTTCTGCCCTTCTGTTTACGTGACAGTGATAAAGGTCAGCATATCTTGCAGGTGGAGTTCTGATCTCAGATTTTTGATGTTTAGTTTGTGTTTCTTGGACCTCCTTCAGATTCTCTGAGTGACTTCTGAGCTACAGAAAACTTCAAAGGCTCAACAGAATTATGTTCTCTTTGAAATAACGTTGCAGACTTCATAAATTTACACGGTGTAATTTCATTACTGAGTCTAGAAGTGAAAGAAGGTCACCAAAATCAACCGTTTTTTATGGAGTACAGTATGAGACTCGTAAGTCTTGTATGTTGCTTTAGCACTTAAAACGTGAGTCAAGAACTACCATGTTAGAAACCCAGACATTGAAACTTCCAGCCAGCAGTCACAGCTTCATTTCTAGCTAAATATTTTCCTGCCATGTGTTTTTATTGTATTACCACCCAGCTAACAATTTTAGGTTGTAAGAATTCTTTCCTAATGTTTCCATTCAGTAATAAAAACGTTTAAAAAACTATTTTGAAAGTTCTAGGCGTCATATTAATATTTTTGCTAGGTTATAAGAACATTATTCAAACATTTTTTAACGTTAACTGAACTCCACTGCATTCATTTCACCTCATTTGGGTGTGACGTAAAAAAAAAAGAGCATTCTGTTCCTAACGCACGTTTTCCTGCACTGAACGTTCGTCCCAACAGTTGGAGTGAAATTCAGTGGCTGTAAAATACAGAAAACAGCAAATACAGTGTTAGATGAGGTTAACCACGTCATAACTGTTGAGGAGTCTAACTATAAATCAACATAACCTTATGTCGAAAGTTTCATGGCAGTGTCTTTTCCAAACAGACTGCAAGCGTGGTGTTTTAACAGTGGCACCACAGGAAATCACTGTAAGATGGCACTAAAGTAAGTATTGTTGGAGAACCTTCTTTAAAGAGCCGCAAAATGGTTCACAACACGTGCTTGTGTTTAGCGCACATCCGCTAGGATCCCACACTGGAACTGCGGGCCTAGTATCCTGCGTTGAACCCCAGCTCAGAGTTCTCCAGACAACTAATGAGCCACATAAACATCCCACCAACCATTTACAGGGCACATATGTTGCCCTAGCTGAGGATCGGTTGCCATCCATGTAAATACCGGTTACAATTATTTCATCTTTACAATAGTTACAGCATCTAAACTTAAAAAACTTTAAATAATCATGACAACCTATGTGGTAAATGTTAAATGTTACCATTTACATAGTGTAGACGTTTTGCCGAAAGCCCTATAATTTTGAGACGGCCCCTGACTTTAACCTGCATGTTTTTGAAATCACATAAAATGTGTGACATCATTTCATAGGGTGACAGGATAGGTCGACCAAAGTCAACACTAGAGCTGGTATGTTGACAGAGAGTGTATAAAGTTGTGTGTCAGTGTCCTCGGGTTCACCCAGAATCCACACGAGAGCAGAGGTGAGAAGAGGAGCATTGTTTAGAGCAAACATCTGAACTAACGTCAAGTTAATGTAAACTTTTCTGTAGCCCTGTTCCAAAACCTAGTGAACTGCCTACATAGGCAGCATTTGAGGCATCGTAGACACATACTTGGCTGTTCTAGAAAAACAGTTATTATGAACCATAATTAATAGTATACCTACTTTTGACCACATTCAGAGGCATGTATGGTACTTCACGGAAAACGGCCCAGAATGCATTGCGCCGAGCGAGGGAAAATAATAGTAAAAAATAATCTGGGCGAGATGGTGTGCGAGGCTGTGAATTGGAACAGAGCTAATGTTTTTAAAAAGCTCAACGTTTATTGTAGCTTTGCTAATTTCTTTGAGCTAATAACAGGATAATTTGTCTGCAAGAGCTCTAGTAATCTCCTAACAACCTCTGTTCTTCTGGTAATGAGCTCCTTAAAATCTGTGCGATGAGTCAAATCCTTATATAATGACATAGCTGGTGTTTTCTAAACTCTTAACTCTGAACAGATATCGTTTTAATGCAGCAAAACAAACATGCAGTAACGTGTTCCCATTCTGAAGTCTAGAGGTTTGTTTTGTGTCTTGATTTTGATCAAAACAATTCAGTGGAGCCCAATGAGCTCCACTGAAGTTCCACTAAGCAATGGTACCCGGTTTAATGGTACCCAGTTCAATGGTACCCAGCATGCTTTATAGTATTTACTCTAAATGTGTCTTATAGAGTGATGGTGACCTCCGACCTTCTCCTGTGTTTGCCTATTGGGTTAAACTAAGTTGTGGAGTCAGTGTGAAGCCCATCATGCATGAAATATAGTGTGTGGGTGAGTGTGTTTGGGTCCGTGTGTGTGGTGTGTGTCCAGGGTTCCTGAGCACAGAACGGACAGGCAGTAAATCAGGCTTTTGGGTGCCACAGGGGAACCCAGTTACCTTTGTCTTGAACCCTCAACACACATATACACACTCACACACAAACAATCTTTGCCTCATTCTGTTTTTATTCCTTAGAAGAGACTAACAAATTTTAGTTTGCTTTACGTTCTTACAACCTAAAATTGGTAGGAGGGTCAGTTTGTCCACCATGTTTGGAGATGGTCGGCATTGGCATAAAAACGGCCACCATCACCTAAACACACCATAACGGCCCAACTGCAACGAAACATGGTGTTCTGATGGGTGACTCACCACATATCCAAACAGTCCTGGAACATTTTCTGCTCTGTAAGGTTCTGACAGGGTCTTCCTTATAAGACCATGTTCACAGTACCGACAGGAGAGACTTGCAGGACAGTACCTAATATAGATGACAGGGAAAGATGTGATGATATTGGCATCTGTGTGGTGCTGTTTACTCTGATAGGCCATTAAACTCAGTCATCAGTAGGTCAAACTAACATCCGTCCTCTAAGAGTATTTGTTTGGAATATGACACCACGCTGTAGTGTGTAATTGTTAAAGCAGCGAAGAGAGTGTTAGGACGGCGCAGAGAGGGGAACGGTTTTAAACTTCTCCTTTCCTTTCACAGGGTTGAGTTGCTATGAAAATAAACCACAGTTGTCTTCACAAACAAACTCGTGGCAGGCCAGACATGTTTCTTTTAATGGAGAAGTCCGAGGCATGCCGAGCTGGTAACCGGAGACATTCTGACCTCTAATAATGCCGGTTCATTTTCCATTTCTGAAATCCAGACGGCATCTCCACCTGTTGGGATGACCCAACCCAGCAACAATTTTAGGTTGTAAGAACATCCTTGTAAGGTTTCCGCTAAGTAACAAAAACATTAAAATTGTTATTTTAAAGTTCTAGGAATGTTCAAAAAGCCCATTTTTAGACGTTGTATTAACATTATTGCTCGGTTGTAAGAACATTTTCAGAGTATTTTGATGGGCATCATTTATGGCGTTTGGTCCAGACTGTTTTTACAGGAACAGACCATCACGTCCTGCTATTGTATGAGAGAATGTTGTGTTTTGCGTGGAGACCAATACATCTGTTACAATGAAAGGCATTTTTCATGAAAGCAGGTGAGAGTTCTAGGCCAGACTCAAACCCAGGTCCCCATATGTCAATCGCTCAGAAATCAAAGCCTGTGCACCGCCCAGCGCACCACAGCACTGTAAAAAGTATGGATGGACGTTGACATACACTTTGTTTTGACTGCCTCTCCACAAGCTATACATAATGTACACCAGCTTTCCCTCTAAAAGAATCTGCTTTAATGTTAGTACAAAAAAACAGTCTTCTAGGGCATATTTCTTCATAAACATTCTTGCAACGTTTGCTGACAGTTTCTCATGACACACGGCTTTGGTTTACAGCTCAGCAGATTGCCGCAGGGAGCCAGACATCACACGAGACTCGGAATGATGCGTGCGGACATCTGCCTCATCTCCTCACTGAACTTCCCAGAGAAATGGCTCGGACTCAGACCTGCCGGTTTGTGGCGGTTCGAACAGGAAGCGCACAGTAAGTCACACGAGAGCTGAAGACACATTCTGATCAGTGAGATTAGCCACTGACAGATGGAGAAGGATGAGACAGTTGCTTGTCCTGCGGACAGACAGACTCTTGGATTGTTTGTTGTGCCGTGTGCTTTTCAACCCTGTCAGTTCTGACTTACGAGAGCTTTCTGCTACACTGGAACACACATGTAGAATAAATGTATCTCATGTAGAGATAAACACAGAGCTGACCTTTATAGCCCTCGCTGTGCAAAGTTCACCATGTTGGCACAAATCATCATGACATCCAAATGCTATTACAAAACCAACACAATTTTAGGTTCTAAGAACGTTTCCCTAACATTAAAAATGTTATTTTAAACATTGTATTAACGTTACTGCTTCATTACTGCTTTAACGTTATTCACACATTTTTCTAATGTTTTTATATAACGTTGTATA
>JAZGTI010009703.1:3986-18516 GCA_036877585.1 Botia kubotai | reverse complement strand
AATACCCCGGAGGGTGGATTTATTCAATAAAAAGTGCAAAGGTGGGTGAGAGGTGCGTGGGGGAAGCAGCCGGGCTGGCTGCTGGTGCAGGTGCTAGTGCGGCTGGTGCGGCTCGTGCTCGGGGTTGCGTCCCTCCTGGCGACGCGAGTGTGCGGTGGCTCGGGCTCTCGGTGGCTTCCGGCCACTCGCTGCGCTCGGCGGTTGCGGGGGATACGCAACATATCTCCGGCTGGCGGCACTTCCCGACTTCGCTATCCTGTTAACCTTCCTTCTCCCAATCTTGCTCCTCATCCGAATCTCCAACCCCCTCTTGGCGGAAGGCGGTGGCGTTTTAACGCTGTGCGGTGACGCGCCGCAGCTGTGCCCGGTCCGCCCGTGATGAGCTCGGGCAGGTGCGGTACGTCCGTTGCCAGGGCGATGCTGATAGCCCCGGTGCGCCTCGTCACACAGTTTACACATCTGCAAGAGACTCATGTCATGACTCTGAAATTGTTGTTTATCAAAATATTCACAGAGTCAGTAGTAGTGACAGTCTGTTCTACACACCTGTGATACTGGGTGGGAGAGTAACAATTGGTGGCATGTTGGACACTGGCTCCATGGCCTGCAGCATGAGTGAAAAGGCTGAAATGAAAATGAAAGAGGCTGGGGTCATAGCTGACCAACACAAGGTTGATGTGAATGTGGTCCTTGTTGGATGTGGTGGGCTTCATGTTAAACCCAAGTGTGCTTTTGATATAGAGATGTTTGACGTGTATGACTGTAAGATGGTGGTTCCCACACTTGTTGTCCAGGGTCAGCATGATGAACTAATATTGGGGACCAATGTTATAAAGCATGTCTTGCATCAGGCTAAGCTGTGTGAGTTTTACTGGAAAATTGTGTCTGTTTCCTGCCCAAACAGAGATCCTGAAACTAAACAGTTTCTGTCTATGCTCTCAGGTCTCAACCCCTAGAGAGGTGATGTTACTCCTGAGAAGATTGGTGCTGTTAGGTGTAACTCAGCTACCTACCTTGAATCTGGTCGTGAGTATTTTATCTGGGGAAAACTGCCCAAAAACACTGCCATTTCACCAGGCAGCACAGTGATGACAGAGCCCCATCATCCCGTTCAGCTCCCAGAGGTGCTATAGTGGAAAGAATCATAACTTCATTGTGGGGAGACAGGTGGGTTTCACTAAAGATCATCAATGCATCGGACAGGCCTATGTTATTAAGATGCAATGCGAAGTTGGCTGATGTGTACTCCTGCATAGCGCTTGAGGACATGAATGTCACTGAGCTACCAGAGGGTCCCTTGGCATTGTATTAATTTTACAAATTAAACTCCAGATGGTTCAGAATGCAGTGGCCAGAAATACAAGTACGACCATATAAGAGTTTTGTCAACTCTACACTGGCTGCCTATCAAGCACCGTATAAATTTTAAAATCCTGCTTATTACTTACAAGGCCCTGAATGGTTTAGCTCCACAATACTTAAGTGAGCTCCTCTCTTATTATAGTCCTTCACGTTCACTGCGATCGGAAGGTTCTGGCCAACTGTTAGTACCCAGAATTTCAAAAACAAATGCTGGTGGTATATCCTTCTCGTATTTGGCACCCAAAACTTGGGAATAGTCTTCCCAGTGTTTTCCAGGAGACAGCTGCCCGTTCCTCCCCAGGCAGGCCCCCCCTTCGTGGAGTATGCGGTGAAGGTTATGATGGCTGGTGAGTCGGTTTTACCGCCTCTCCTCAACCGCTATTTTATGGCGGGCCTCAACTACCTCCCTCCTTATTCGGTGAGGGAGGATCTGGTCCAGCTACCATATTGGCAAATGGTGAAAGTCCTCCAGGGGACTTTCTGGTCTCGGCTGGATCAGATGGAGCCTCCATCTGCTCCGGTCGTGGTTCGCCAGATCTCTGCAGAGGGGGAGCTGTTGCTGGAATCAGTCTCAGATGAGCTTCAGTTCGGGTCAGGTCTGGGTCCCTCAGGAGGAGGGACGTCTGAGGATTCCAGCGGGGAGAGGAGCGGGTCTCCTGGGGTCTCTCCCGAGTTCCATGGGGACTCGGTGGGGCCTGGGGAGAGGCCCGTTGGGTGCGTGGATGGCTCATCGGATCCGGCTGTGCATACCATCGTCCCTCCTGGAGAAGGGCAGTCTAGGAGCTCCAGGAGGAGGAGGAAGAGGCGTGAGGCGGCTCTTTCTCTCCAGTCAGATCCGGAAGTGGCATTGGCGACGGCGAAGTCCTCCACTCCAGTGTCTGATGTGTCTTCTCTTCGTCGATCCAGTCTGTCTCCGTGTTGTCAATGTCTCCTGTCCCGTCTGTCTGTTTGTCTCCGTTGCAGTCTGTTCCCGAGGCGTCCACCTGCCAAGAGGCGTCCACCAGTTCCGAGCTCGGTCCCGAGGCGCCCACCTGCCAAGAGGTGTCCACCAGTTCCGAGCCCGGTTCTGAGGTGCCCATCTGCCCGGCGGCGCCCACCAGCCCAGAGCAGCCTATCTGCCCGGCGGCGCCCACCAGCCCAGAGCAGCCCATCTGCCCGGCGGCACCCACCAGCCCAGAGCAGCCCTTCTGCCCGGCGCCCACCAGCCCAGAACTGCCCTCCTGCCCGTCCTGTTACTGTCCCGGCAGTGGTATCCGCCTGTCAAGTCTGTTCCATTTCTCTGTCTCAGAAGGCGCCCGCCTCAGCAGCGTCCCAGAAGGCACCCGCCTCAGCAGCGTCCCAGAAGGCGCCCGCCTCAGCAGCGTCCCAGAAGGCGCCCGCCTCAGCTGCGTCCCAGAAGGCGCCCTCCTCAGCTGCGTCCCAGAAGGCGCCCGCCTCAGCTGCGTCCCAGAAGGCGCCCGCCTCAGCTATGCTTCCGGCGCCCACCTGTCGAATTGGCAGAATGGCTATTGGGCCAGCACCCAAGGCGCCAGCACCCAAGGCACCAGCACCCAAGGCGCCGGCTCCAGGGCTCCCTCCAGTCGGCGTGCCGGGTTTCCCTCCGGTCGGCGTGCCCTAACCATGTCCTTACCTTCTGTTTTGCCCGCCTTGTTGTCTGTCGTCCCTGTCCTGTCTAGAGTGTCTCCAGTCCTGTCCAATGTGTTGTCAAATGTCATGCCCGTTCTGTCCACCGTCCTGCCTGTCGTGTCTCATGTTTTGTTCTTGTCTGATCTTGTTTTGTCTGCACGCCCTCGTGGTTTTTAGTTCATGTCTGTCGTGTCTTGTCGAACCCCCCTTCCCAGTTGGTCGGTGGTCCGTGGGACGCTCAGGGTGCGTCCCTTAAGGGGGGGGTTCTGTCAGGATCCTGGTTTTTAGTTTAAACTCGCGCTCTGGGTGTGCATTACGTGTGGAAGCACATGGCATGTGCTCTCCGGTCTTGCATCATTACCCCGCCACCTTATTCCGTCTTTTCGGTTAATTTCACGCACCTGTTATTTTCATTTTCCCCTGTGTATTTAATGCCCTCGTGTTTGCTCTCTTGTGTCGGTTCGTGTTGTTTCACTTGGTTGTTCATTCTGGATGTTGTACGTTTAGAAGCTGTTACCCGTTGGATGTACTTTCACGTGTATACTCGCTCAGACGAGAACCCTGCCCGTTGGTTGTTTTGTCGTGTTGTGTTGTCACAGCCTGTCGTGTCCGAGTCTATCGTTGTTGCCTTGGAACTTGTCATAGTCTTGCCTTGGCAGTGTCTACTGTTTTCTGTCCAGCTCTCTCTGTTTGATTAATAGTCTAGTCAGTGTTTTATGTTAAGTGTTTCTATCTTAGTTGATGTTTAGTTTAGTTAGTGTTATACGTTTTATGTTCCTGTCTTAGTTACATTTAGATCAGTCTGTTTCCAGAGTTCTGGTTTATTCTTGTTATTCCGTTGGTAATTATCTTAGTTTAGTTTTATATTTGATTACTATTCTTGTATTAGTTTGCCTTGTGTTTATTTTATTATTTGTTTCTTGGCGCCCCTGGTGGCGTGTTTTGTTAGTGTTCTGTTTTCCTTATTGTTAATAAAGTTTTCCTTTTGTACTGCTGCATCTGGGTTCTTCCGTATACAAACCTGACAGTTTACCCATTTGTGATTGTTTGCTGCCCGTCTTGATCTTGGACAGTTTTTTAAAAATTTATTGTTTGATGCCTGCCCTAATTACTGCCTGTTTAACGATTGCCCTTTTGTCTTATCTCTGCCATACCTGTTTGCTGTTGGTTACCCTGTATAGATTATCGTGCTTTGAACGAGATCACCATTAAATCCGATATCCGTTACCTTTGGTACCTGCTGCTTTAGAGCAATTATGATCAGCTAAATTCTACACCAAACTTGATCTCCATAGTGCCTATAACTTGGTAAGAATTAGAGAGGGAGATGAGTGAAAGACCTCTTTTTCCACTACGTCTGGCCACTATGAGTACCTAGTAATGCCATTCGGTCTAGCTAATAGTCCTTCAGTCTTTCAATCGTTCATGAACGATGTTTTTAGAGACATGCTCGAGAGATGCGTGATATTTTATATCAATGACATTCTTATCTATTCCGACTTCAAGAACACATTGTTAGGGCCGTATTAAACCATCTGCTCGAGTACCAGCTGTACGTAAAACAAGAGAAGTGTGAATTTCACCACAATAGTACAACCTTTTTAGGGTACATTATTAGTCAAGATGCCATCGCTATGGACGAAAAGACGGTCAAATCCGTCTCAAAATGGCCACAACCTAAAACTATAAAGGAATTGCAAAGATTTGTGGGTTTCGCAAATTTCTATAAACGTTTTTTAGGTTGCCGCTCTAAAATCACTAACAAACTGCCCATTAAAATGGACCCCTCAGGCGGACCCCTTTGTGCCTGAACCCCTTCGTAAGCGTGTGATCTCTCTACTCCATGATCTACCCAGCTCAGGCCATCCAGGTATCACCGGAACTGTGAATCGCTATTGGTGGCCCTCCCTCACTCCGGATACAATCAAATACATCCATCAATGTGCCATGTGTCAAAGTTTAAAATCCCCCAAACAACTCCCCGCAGGCTTACTCCAACCTCTACCAACACCTCAACGACCCTGGTCTCACATTGCAATTGACTTCATTACGGACTTACCCAGCTCTCAAGGTAACACTACTATTAACAATAATTGATCGATTTTCAAAAGCCTGTCGCCTCATCCCACTTCCCAAGCTCCCTACTTCTCTAGAGACTGCAGAACTTTTATGTAACAACGTCTTTAGATTTTACGGTCAACCTGAAGATATTGTGTCTGATAGAGGTCCTCAATTCACTTCCAGAGTCTGGCTTTTTTAAGAGTCTGTGGGTGAACATTAGTCTCACGTCATGTTACCACCCCCAGTCGAATGGCCAAACAGAGCGCCTTAACCAAGAGATCACACGGTTTCTAAGGTCTTACTGTCAGGAGCGCCAGTCAGACTGGAGAAGATTCATTATGTGGGCTGAGTACGCACAGAACTCCTTAGCCAAGCATTCAACTGGTCTAACCCCCTTTAAATATGTACTTGTTTCTAACCTCCCTTGTTCGCCTGGTCGGGTGAACCCACAGAGCTCCCGTCAGTAACTGAATGGCTGAAAAGAGGCGAGGAGACACACTCATCTCCAGCTTGCCGTCAAAAGACAAACCCTGCGGGCCAACGCTCATCGCAGACCTGGTCCGTTTTACGCTCCTGGTCAATGGGTCTGGCTTTCAACTAAGGACCTTCGACTATTGCATTTGTCAGCAAATCAATGACTCAGGCCCAGAAGAACTACCCAGTTCACCATTTGAAGTTTTTGGCTTTGACATGGTCAGTCTGCGATAATTTCAGTCACTGGCTCAAAGGCCACAAATTTACAGTCTGGACTGACAACAACCCATTGACTCACATCCTGACCAAGCTGAAGTTGGACTGTTGTGAGCAACGCTGGGTGGCCAAATTGGCAAACTATGACATTGATATCAAGTATGTGTCAGGTCAGCAGAACCTTGAGTCGTGTGCCATGTGTCAAGGAGAGTGTTGGCCAAAGACTGCTCGTTGAGCCCTATGCAAACCTTCTGGCTGAAGTCAAAGATGTGTCATGCAATTCTGTCCAAAATGCCTTCAAGTCATCCAGTGGCCACGTGAAACCAACTGCAGTGAGTAACAATGTCCAGTCAACATACAATTAACCTCACATGTGTACTCAGTCTGTCAGAATGGAGGATGTGTCTGCGGTACTACAATCACATCTTGAGAGAGGAAGCTGGTCCCAGGGCTTAAGCAGTGGAAACATTGCAGTACCTTCCTCAGTTGGTACCACTTGGAGTTGACACCTTGCCTGCATACACTGAAAAAGACCGTTGTGACAAGCATTGGATGATAGAACTCTGCTCGTGTCCTGTATTATGTTGAGAGGCGATGGAGGCCTTCTAGGAGAGCAAGTCCTGAAAGGAGTTCATGACGAGGCTGGACATTAGGCTCAGTCCAGGACCCCAAGTTTAGCAAGACAGAGGTTCTTTTGGCCAAACATTGACAAAGATGTGAGGGACTTTGTTCTCCATTGCCAGCAATGCATTATCAGCAAGACAGCCGAACCTGAAGGGAGGCTCCTCTGGAGAGTATAACAACAACTAGACCACTGGAGCTGGTCTGTATCGATTTTTGGTCTGCTGAAAACTCCTGTAACAAGTCCATAGGTGTCTTAGTGATAACAGACCATTTTACAAGGATGGCTCAGGCGTTTCCCTATAAAGACCAGACAGCTAAACAGGTGGCAGGAGTTCTTTGGGACCGATACGTCTGTGCTTTTGGATTTCCTAAAAGGATCCACAGTGATCAAGGTGCTAACTGAGAGTCGGCTGATAAGTGAGCTCCTCAAGGTCTCTGGTGTCAGAAAATCACACACTACCCCCTATCGTCCTATGGGAAACAGGAGTGTGGAATGATTTAATAGAACCTTGGGCTGTATGATCTGTGCATTGCCACCCAAAGCTAAAGCTGACTGGCCACAACGATTGCAGACTTTGACATTCATGTACAACTGCACAGCCCATGAGACAATGGGATATTCCCCCTTTTATCTCATGTTCGGCTGTATCCCCCGCCTACCTGTTGATGTTTTGTTTCATACTGTCTTTCATGATTCTGATGTGATGGGCTATGACAACTTATCTTCACAACAGGAAAGTAAAGGTGTCCAGAATTGCAATCAGGGACAGAGTGCTTTTAGCCAACAGGGAGAGGCAAAAAGAAACTTGGTGTGGGAATCAACTATCTACATAGTGGTGGACATGAATGCGACAACACACACATACAGGATCTGTGACACAGCCTCTGGCCGGGAGAAGGTGGTCAACAGAAACCTGTTGCTGGCCAACTTCCTTCCTGTAGGAAACATGTGAAATGTCTGCTGAAATGTCTCACCTATGTCTGCTGCAGAATCATCAACTCCGGGTATTGATGATGTGGGTGTAGCTGAGACTGAGTGTAAACAACTCATCTGCATGTTTGAGAGATGGAGTGAGTCTCTTGACTGATTCAGAGCCTGTAGATTCTGAAAAGAGAACCATAGAATGGATTACACAGTTTTCTGTACCAAGTCTTTCACATGTGGATGTTACTGATATGACAAGTGTGACCTCTGCCTCAACCTCACCTGGCAACATCATGACAGGCAAGTCTGTGACCTGTGACTCTGGAACTGTGACTAAAACTACTGCTGCCTTGAGACAGCACAGACAGCTCATCTTTGGAGACCGTCAAGAGCACCAAAGTTCTTGGTGTTTACCTGGCAGAGAACCTTACCTGGTCGCTCAACACCAGCTCCAGAGCCAAGAAAGCCCAGCAGCGCCTATACTTTCTAAGAATACTGAGGAAAACACATCTCCCACCCCCCATTCTCACCCTGTTCTACAGAGGGACCATCGAGAGCATTCTCTGCAGCTGCATCACTGCCTGGTTTGCACCATCTCGGACCACAAGACCCTTCAGTGGGTAGTGAGGACAGCTGAGAAGATCATCGGGGTCTCTCTTTCCTCCATCATAGACTTTTACACCTAACACTTCACCCTCAAAGCCACCAGCATTGGGGATGACCCCACACATCCCTTCCATGCACACTTTACCCTTCTACCGTCTGGCAGACCCCATGCCATCAGGCTCCTCAATAGTCAGTAACTGAACTGAAGGATCACACACACAAACTTATATATATATATATATACACACACACACACACAACTGGGTCACTAAGTGTGTAGTACAAGAGTGTTCCTGTAGCTCAGTTGGTAGAGCATTGCATTGCTAGCAACATGAAGGTCGTGGGTTTGATTCCCAGAGAGCACATGCACTGACAAAATGTATAACTTAAATTAACTGTAAGTGGCTTTGAATAAAAGTGTCTGCTAAATGCATAAAATGTAATAAATGTAAAGTGTTTGGGTCTTGTGGGGTGTACAAGGCACCCTGTAACCAGTAGCTGGATTGGGGGATAAGCACTGCTCTCATACCACCTCATTCTTATTGGATACTTTAAATGTTGGATTTATTTTTAAAAAGGTTGGCTGTCTTTATGTACTGTGTAGTTGGAGTTCTAATTCGATAAAATTCAGTGGGGGTGAATGTAACAGTTAGAAATTAAAAATGCACTTTGTTAAATAACTATTATTTTCAAATTGTGGTTTAAATTGTATTTATTTAAAAATTTTGTGAATTTTATTATATTGAGTCATCGTTTTGTACAGTTATTCTTAATTGTTCCTAGTAAAAGTAATATAGATGCACACCAACCCATTTTCGTACCTTCTAAGTTTCCGTAGTTCTCACCTCTCCCAGTGCTGCTACGTATTGTTGAGGGTAAGTCGCATGGAGAAACACTGCTGACACTTTTGTACTGTTTTCTTTAGAAAATGAACTGTTTATGTTGTTATCTTTATTCCATGTCATTTTTGTGTTGCTTTGACTGCTAATACAAGTTTTGTAGAAGTTTTCAGTTAACCTTTAGAGTTAAGTATAGGCGCCAAATGCACTGCAGCAGATCGCCATATTGTGCTAATGTAACTCGGCAGAGAGTTAATTCTAATTCTTGGTGCAAATTCTGTTATTTTTTGTGTGTATATATAGGGGTTAGATGTGCAGGACAGACCAGAAGACAATCTATGTGTCTGTTTTATTGTCTTCTGCAGGTTCGTTTTGCTTTGTTTACATCTTATCACTCAACCACATGCAACTTTTCAGCTTGTCCACAAGGTGGCTCTGGTTTACTATCGGTATATTGTTTTTCATGGCTTAATTTAAAATTCTAATAGAAGTGTTAATGATTTGTTTGGAAAAAGTGTAAACGCTCTTGACGATCTCCAAAGAGGAGGTGTCTGTGCCGTCTGTCTCAAGGCAGCAGTAGTTTTATTCACAGTTCCATACTTGGAAAAGAGGAAAAAAGTTTTCCTGTGAATTTTAATGCCTTTTGCTGAAAAATTTCAATAAATTATGGATTGATTTATGTACGTGATCGTGGATAAATTGTAATATTTAGCCAACGTTCATATATATTTTGGAAAGAAAATAGTTTAGACCTCACAGTGCTGCTACGCATTGCTGAGAGGGTCAGATGTGCAGGACAGACCAGAAGACAATTAATGTGTCTGTTTTATTGTCTTCTGCAGGAGTAGATAAATTGTGGAAAACAGTCCTTGATGTCATCTGTGTCTATGCCCTATGAACACACCCGTTATACAATAATTCGGGTTATACAATTATAACACATACAATATATCAATCTTTCATGTAGTTTTTTGGCTACTCAAAAAAGTCCCTCTAAACAAACATATGCAATTGATCAATATACATCTGACATTTAATTTATGAAAAGCAGGTGATGGTAAAATAAGAAAATGGTAATGGATCATGGTAAAACAACAGAAAAGTCAGAACAGCGCAAGGGGTTTACAAACAGCTGAAGAGGACTACTGGTAAGAAACCACCAATAGCATTTCAGGAAAGTCTTTGTCGCTGCCAAGTGGATGCTGAAGTGAGGTGTGACTGAGGTATATATAACGTGGTTGATTATCGGAACAGGTAAGAGTGACCAGAAGTCAAGTGTGCTGTCCCTGACACTCGTAAGAAAATTTTGTAATCTGGTGCATTATAAAAGTAAATTTATATTACTAGATCTATAAAGAATTTTGTGCTTTTATAAACAACTTTGTGCTGTTGTAGTAATTTCATTGCAAATCGCAAATTATCATAGATGCATATTTGGCATGCTGTCTGGGGGGAGGGCTCCAAGCTTGTAATTTGGCCCGAACCCAGAGTACTCCCCCCATCCTTGACTGAGGTAGATACCAGCCCAGAGTAAGGCGATGGGGTTGCGGAGGGATGCTGCCACTTTCAGACCTAATGCATGTTACTACACTGTACTGACAAACATAAGATGTCTTTCCCAGCTGTTTACATTCACAATCAAATCATTTTGTTTGAATACTCAACTAAATGGACATTTTACATAGTAACCTTGTGTGTATTTGTACGTTAAGTGATTTAAGAAATGAAAAAAAAAGAAAAACACTGCAATTCGTCAGATCGCAATTGTCCTCACCGGACTCGATATTGAATGTTAACCTAGGATTAAGTTAAAAATGTTTATATTTTTTATTAGTTTTATTTGTTTAATTAACAAAATACATATAACAAAAAGATACATGTATCAGTATAAATAACAAAAACAACTCAAAGGAAGCATATGTAGGCTTCGGGAGAGGGTGAAAGCCAAAACTACAAAAAAAAAAAATATATATATATATATAAACAATGATTAACAAACAGGAAGACACGACAACAAGAACAGGGTACACTCAACTACAAAGACTCAACGAGGAACACCAACAGAACGACCAACGGGTCTCTGAACACAAGACAAGACTAGGAAACGGACAAAGACTATGAACGCTTCGCGACGCGGAGCACAGGCGAGAGCGAATGAGAACAAATGAACGCTGGGAACAGACGAGAGACCAGAGAGAGACATGAGAGAGAACAAACCAGCACAGGACACGAGGGCATTAAATACAAAAGGGAACAATGATGAACACGTGCGTGACATTAACGGGGCGGGGCGATGACGCAAGACCGGAAAGCACAAAACGCACACCCAGAGCGCGGGTCTAGACTCCGACTCTAAGCGAGAACCGAACTATTACGGAATGAGTCGGAATCTAAACCTTGCGCTTCAACATATAACACTGATTATGTCAGGATCACACCTGACACATAGCAGTGCAAGAAAATGAGGCAAGGGGCATAGCACTTTGAAAGCCAAACTTCAATGTGGAAGTCACGCCAACCTTCTTTTAAATGTGCAGCCTCAATGCACAATGCTCTGACGGTAGTCATTTGGGATATTGCTGAGAACCTCTCGACTGATGCCTGTACTATCAACACAGGAAATCTGAAATGAAAGGTGTTGCTGCATTTATAATATAAATATATATTTTTGAAGTTACCCAGAGGGTAAGGGTTACTCAGATACAATTATTTTAAAGTGTTGCTGCTTAATTGAACTATCTAGTGTGATAGAGTCACTAAATGATAAGTCAACTTTGTTTGACTGAAGAATTTGCTCACTATTTATCAGAAGTAGTTTTGGCCACAGATCAAGTCTTAATTGTTGGTGATTTTAACATCCATGTGGATAATGAAAAGATGCATTGGAGTTGGCTTTCAAAGACATTGTAGACAACATGTATTTTAAGACCTAGTTATTATCACAATCATACTTTAGATTGCCTTGTTTAATACAAAATAAACTCTGATAATAAAAATCTGAAAAGGGTGATGTGCCCCCCTGTGTCAATACTTTGTAGAGCCACCTTTTACTGCAATTACAGCTGCAAGTCTTTTGGGGTATGTCTGTACCAGCTCCACCGCACCACCAGAGGGAACAGTCTCTAGAATACTAACCAGATTCCATCTAACTACAATTCCCACAATTCCGCAAACCTGGGTCTGAGCGCTTACTGTTTGCCACCTGATTCTCATCAACCACACCTATATAAACTGGACTCTAATACAGAACTGTGCGAAGTCTTGATTGCCCTGTGTGTCATTACCAAGCGGGGGTTCCCTTGTTGTATTCTGGTTATTTTGTTTATGATCTTGGACTGTTCTTGTTTTCCTGATTGTTTGCTTCCTGCCCTGTTTTTGGATCGCTTTACTGATTTTGTGATTGTTTGCTGCCTGCCCTGACTCGTGCCTGTCTAACGATTACTCTCTGCTCTGTCTCCACTACTATTGTTCGCTGTGTTTTGACCCCGCCTGTCTGTTATTCTATAAAAAACTGCAAATGGATCCTAACTCTTCTGATGTTTTATTACAACAGGGAACTAGTAAATAACAGTCCCATCTCAAATTTACCTTTTATTTTTAAAAAGGATAAAGGAGATGGGAAATCTGAATATATAATATCTTTATATATATATCTGAGTCTATAGTTATGAATCCTGAATATAAATGTAAATCCAGAATATATAGCTATAAGTTCTGATATACAGATACAGTCATACATTTGATCAGGCATTCTGATAGACGAGCTGTTAATTTTTTCTCAATTTTTTTGTTAATTTTAATGTTAACCAGTGATTTAACCAACTTGTTTAAATTAATCGGATTTTGTTTCCTAACTTTACTTTTTTTTGCTTCAGTTTATTACTGGCCATAGTTTGGAAGCCAAAGGGTCCTTCAGTTCCCCACAGTTCCCTCAAAATGGCTGATATCTATAATTCTTTTGTAGAATTATACACTTTTTAAAAATAATTTTTCACAGAAACAACCAAATCTGTGCGTTTTAGAAAGAGCATCTAGACATATTTAAGACCATGTTAATACTATTTTGGCTTTCTTAATAGCTCTTACTATATTTCCAGCTGCAAATGGAAATGTGCTAGATCTCATCTCTAGTCTTTGTGCTTTATTAAATAACATTTTAAATTCAGTTGTTGACTGGCTGTCCCAGTTGGAGAGAACACAGGAAGTCCATGACAATGTAATGTAAACTGAGGTGGTACTTTCAAATCCTGGAAGACTAAGGTATATAATGCATTATATTGTGTGTGTGTGGGTGCACGCATGTTTTTCTGTGCATGTGTGTACAGTGGCGGATTTAGGCATGGGCGACATGGGCCGTCCGCGCACAAAATAAAAAAAACCGCACTCGGTTTATTAGCGCTCATCCACATGGTCACATCAATAAAATGTTACAGTGTGAGACAGTTAATAGGTCTTGACTTGGAGTGTGTGCCAGGTAAAGTTCTCCCATTTAGAAGTACTCAGAAGTAGGGAGGGGCGGGGGTTGGTTGACGTCACCTCAGGGAAGACCTGAGGTGATGTCAGTATAGAGAGCAAGAAGGGGAGCGACTCAGGGTTTAGGGAAGTTTTAGTGTTATAGTTTAGTGCAACAATTTAGTTTGTGTGTTTGTTGATTGATGTACTTGTTTAAAATGATTACTTATTAGTCTAAAAGTTAACTTAAGTGCAGCTATTTGTTGTTTGGGGGTAGTTCGCCCAGTGCCACATTCAAGCTGGAACCACCACTGTGTGTGGTTGTGATGCCATGAAGAGAAGATTAATGTTTAGTAATATTTAGAAGCAATACTTTCTTGTTCATACATACAAGGGTAAGACAAAATAATGTGAACACCAGGGAAATGGGTGATTTCTGCTGGCAGTAACTTGCCCACTTGTGCTAATTATGGGGCCAACAAAATACCAAGCTATGGCCATCTAAATCAAAACTGACCCACTCCCATGTTTGACAGTGGGATCCAAACAGTATGGTTTTATATTCATAAACTTGACTCTTTTGGGAAAAACGTAAATGATGATTTATCAGAACATATCATTGGTTTTCAGTCTTCAGATGTCCTGGTTTTTATGATCATGACATCATCTTTATGCATGATTAATGGTTTTACAGTTCATCCATGGAAGTTGGCTTTGTGAAGTTCTCTGCTGACTCTTTTTTTGTGGAACCTGGTTCTTTATAGTGGAAATTGAGTTCTGCTCAGTTGTTCTGTATTGTTTGACCACAATCACTCCTAGTCTTCGATGAACCATATCATTCAGCTTTGATTTTTACCCATTATGCTTCTTCAGTGATAAAACCTTGCCACACTTTGTATATGCAGTCATGATCTCTGAGACTGTTGCTCTTGAAACACCAAACAGTTTGGCTCCTATAGTTACAGATTCTCCTGCTAAATAGGCCGCCCCGGTTTGTCCCCTTTGGAAACCTGGGAAAGTCACCCATTTCACCGATTTCTTACTAATCACTGTTGAACAAAATTTTCTTGACACTGATATGCCACCTAGACAATATATAGTAAAGATAAATTTAATAGAATTTGAGTGTTTGTGTAACACAAAATCATACCTCATAATGATGGGTTTTCTCATTATTTTGTCTCACCCCTGTATAGTTGATTATTTTGACTATATTAAAAGATATATTATTGTAATATAAATGAATGCATAATTTACATTTACATTTAGTCATTTAGCTGACGCTTTTATCCAAAGCGACTTACAAATGAGGACAAGGAAGCAACTTCAATCACAATAAGAGGCA
>JAZGTI010009702.1:0-18517 GCA_036877585.1 Botia kubotai | reverse complement strand
TGTGGTACCTTGTTTCAGATGTTCTTTGATTGTTACATGGGGCATCAAAGAATTTAGTGTGTTAGAAAGTTCTTTGATGTTCTGAGTACCTCATTCAAACACGACTGTCAGTCATATGTTTTTTCCTTCCCTTCAATTCTCTGCCTTTATCTGCTCTACAGTGCTCGTGAGTTGGAGCTGGAGGACAGACAGAGTCGACTGCAGCAGGAATTGCGAGAGCGCATGGCAGTGGACGGTACTTTACTGTTTATTCATGAAAACTACTGTAGCACAGCTCTGTGCAGTTAACTGGAACAATGGTGGACCAATCGGAATAAAGTATTATGTACTACCAGCAAATAAAAAATGAGTGTCTGTTTGATGCGTCTCCTCTCATCTCCTCTCTTTCTGCAGACCATCTAAAGACAGAGGAGGAGCTGGCAGAAGAGAAGCATATTTTGAACGAGATGTTGGAGGTGGTGGAGCAGAGAGATTCTCTGGTGGCTCTGCTGGAGGAGCAGAGACTCAGAGAGAAGGAAGAAGATAAAGATCTCGAGGCCGTGATGCTCTCCAAGGGATTCAGCCTCAACTGGGCTTAACGGAACAGAGCCATTTCTGCCATTGCCAACCGTTTGCCAGTATCCACTGCAGGGAGTGTAACGACTGCAGAACGGATCTGTCTCGCCTCCCCCTCGTTTTCTTGGGCATGTCAACAGCGTTTACAAGTCCACTCATGAGCACGTCAGATATTGTTTACTGTGTTCCTCCGGCATGACTCAGGGCTGACCGCCATTTAGTCCCTTGGCAGCCAAAACAGTGCTGCAAAACATTCTCGCTTCAGAATGGGAGAACACATCCGTTTGAAATTGTATTTTTTTAAATCATCGTTTTGATTCGATGTCTCCAATGTTTTCGGACGTGAAAGGGACACATCGATCCTGCTGATGTTGAGGATGTCTGGGACTGATGATCCTACACAATATGAAAACATTAGCCGGTCTTGATGTTCAAAGAATGTCTGGGCAATCAGCTGTTACGATTTCACGTGGAGATCTTTGGACTTGATTTCTTATAATGCTTTTCTACCTTGACTACTGACTGACAGCTGGTCTCTCCAATCGCACTCCAAAACTATCTAATGGAACACAAGCCTCAGTGACGGTCACACAACTGACAAAGTATTTATTTGGTGTGGATCACATAATGAGCATCTGATGGACTTTGTAATTTTCACAACCACCTGCAGCAGCCAACACGTTTCTTGTGTTTGTAGCAAATGACAAATGTAAAAATCTGTCACTACACATCTAATATTAGACATACTGGTGTAAGCTGAGGGGCAAAACATACTCGATGTTACGCCCTTTTGTCAGAACTGCTGGCAAAAGCTTGTTTCATCCTCAATATTTAATGATGCATATATCCTAAACGGTTTACAATCATTTATTTCATAAATATCGGATACTTTTACTAGAGTTTACACAAAGCAGTGGAGTACATATTAGTATATACACTTACTCAATGCAGAATGTTTGTGAGAAAATGTATACATAGTACGCATTGATTAACAATCAGATGCATTGTTTTGGTTAATCGATAGCGTCGAGAACAGCTTTGGTGACGTCATGTACCATCACATAACATGGAGCTGTGCCCGTTTTTCAATGATCAGTTTTATGTCTTTTCCGTTCACTACAGCTTTGAAGCAACATGCCTTTATCAACTCACGCAGCATCTCTGCACATCCACGATGTTCACTTACGTTTGCGAAGTTCGTTGTTAATTATTAACTGTGTTTGTACGATGATTTTATATCACACGGAAACCTTCCAGCACCCGCGTCTGACGTAAGCCGCGCCAGTTCGTGCGTCTGGCGTCAGCGTTTCCGTGACGTAGTTCTGCTCGGAACTGGAAACGTCAAAATGAGCGTTGAAAATGAACGTGTTTGCCTTGTGTACATTTCATTTTAGTCGGTCACTTTTAAGCTGTATAGATGGGCACAGATTTTTTTCCCTTGTAAGTACAGATAACTGTGAATGAAAACATACACGTGGTCAACGCTAGTGGTTTAGACTGTAAAACGTTTGACAGATTTTATGGTATTTATTAACATGTGTGAAAATGTATTATATGTAAAGAAAATGAATCCTAATTTTTAAAAGATACGTCGTTGGCTGTTGAAAATGCTTCGTGTTGCTTATTTGCATATAGGTTGTGGGATGTATGCGAAGGCAATAAAAACAAAAGTTGTTACAAATATACGCGCGTGCGTCTTATTATGTGCCTAAACTTCCATACGTGTATTTGCATACTAAATGTAAACAGTTTCTTTCACGTTTGCATGTATTTACTAATCTGTATTGCGCATTAACTTGTGGTCACAACTTGGTTTTGCATATTTTTGTTTAAGGTAACATTATATTAAGTATTATTATGCCCGTTTTATTATTAAGCAACTGGTTATATAGTTACAGTAAGTAAATGTTAAGACACTATAGTAATTCTCTATATAGGGAAGGGTGTAACTGTCGTTATAGGCGTTTCTTTAGCGTCATGCATGATTCCAGTCCTGATTTTCGTGCTGTCACTAACGCAGTAACCCGAGGCGGCGCTTTCACCGCAAGCAGAAAATCACTTCCAAGAGAATGAACGTCGCTAGTTTCAGAGACTGCAGGGTAAGTGACGCAAAGTGACTTATTTACATTCCGCTTTTTGTTTAAAAGTCTTCCACGTCAATACGAGCATCGTTTCACGCGTCTCTTGAGACATTAAAGTGCATCATGAATTCTCGCGGTCTAAACTCTCTGAAACTAGTTCGGCTGGTCGCCATATGATTAAAGTTTGTTTGTGAAATTAAAGCCACGGGCATGTTTGAAGAGCGTACAAACATGCTTTTCACCACACATGCGCTGCAAACTTCAACCAGAGCAAAATAATTTATAATACAGCACCTCTGTGTAAACAATGGCCTATCCTTCAATGATAAACAAACGAAGGCAATTGCATAAAATCATATGAATAATTCACATTGTACAGTAAGAATTATCAGTGGTAGATACTAAGTTACGGTGATACAGTTATAAAAGAACAGCTCACTTCATAGTTGATTTGTCAGCAGTTTCCGTAGTCGAACAAAGTTCGCTCCTTATCAACGAGTTTTACGGCTGCGTTTTATACAGACCTCATTAAAAGTTAATGCCATTGTGTATTGTGCTTTATTGTACTTCATGTTGTAATAAACATTTTTGCATACCGGATTGTCCCGCTTGGCCAACACATTTTAGTTACAAACAATATGTTTGATCTGCATTTTATTCTCAGGCGTGGATATCAGAGGGTCTACCGTTATCCACCAGCAGTAATGAAGCCTGTAAACTCTACGATGCTATACTTTCACAGGTACAGAGCTATGACACTGACGTATACGTTTGTTTAGTTGAACGTTTAGCTAATTGTTTATTTCTGTTTCTGGTGCTCAGTATGTGAAATGGCGCAATGATGAAACGCTTGGAGGAATCGAAGGCTGTATTGCAGCTGTTAAAGCCGCAGATCCGGACTTTGGTATGTTGTTGCACACGCACATGTTGGATTTTGTTTAATGGGGGCCTTCCATAGACGTAATGGTTTTTATACTGTACAAAGTGTATATTCTTTCCCTCTAACACACTAACCTTACCCCTAAACCGAACCCTCACAGATAACTTTCTGCTGTTTTATAATATATTATTATAGGTATATTATTCTGTAAATGCATAAACAATACAATAATTCAATGCACAAATTGTTCATCAGGTAAAACGGATAAATATCATTTTTTGATATGTATTTTTTTCTTTTATATGTATTTTATATTTATTTATTTTTATTTTTGGTGGATGAAGTCCCGCCATGCAAACCATCCATGTTGGCCTCTGTGTAATTTAGCTACTGTAGCTTCTGCCAAATAATACAGTAGATAAATATGCGTGACAATATAGAATGTGATTGGACAGCTTTGATGTCAACAACAATAGATATGTTTCCCTTGCCAGTCTGTTAGTTCATCTTTATTTAATGTTAATGTTTTTGTAAATCTACATTCATGTTTTGCTTTGCACACTGTGCGTGTTTGCGTTTAGCAGCTGTATTCATTTTCCGCTGTGATGAGCAGAACAGACCTGTGACCCAGTTATGGCAGTTCTGCATAACATTTGAATTTTAACAGAATTGTGCATTGCTTGCATATGTGCTTCATCATAAGTGAATGCAGCACAATTGGACTGCTTCCCTCGCGGTTCTCTACCATTAATCTCTTTACTGTGGTGCAGTGATGGGTCATGTGATCTCTACTGGGCTGGAGCTTGTGGGCACAGGAAGTTCAGTCCTGCGGGACGAGAGACTAGCCAGTGCCGTGAGGATGACTGTGGAGCTGGCAAACTCTCAGGAGCTCACACACAGAGAGAGAAAGCATGTCAAAGCCATGGAGCTGTTCTCTAGAGGGTGAGTTCGCACAGAGCAGAAGCTTCACAAGCGTGGGTTTCACAAACCAGCGGCTGAAGTTAAATTTTTTGGCATATTTTATTTTAATAACATGTTTTTCAGTTCTGTTTTTCAACAAAGTTGCCCCTTTGGCCAACACACAGTTCTGAATTGGTTCTTTTTAAATTCATGTTTACTTAGCGTTATCCCTCGGCGTTGAAGTTTCTGACTGTCATATGATAATTTGGTCTCGATTAGTCTCAGAACAAAGCAGCCTTCATACCCCTGATCCCACAAGCAGGGTCATGGGTTTGACTCCCAGGGAACACGCTGCATGCTGACAAACACAGTACACTACAGCTTTGAATATGCACTAAGCTACTTCGAAATGCATCTGCCAAATGCATAAATGTAAACAGTTGTGTACTGTAATAAACAAAAACTGCCTTTTAGAGCCTTGCATAAGGCCTGCGAGGTTTGGGAGGATATTCTGGTGGATCACCCCACGGACATGCTGGCACTGAAATTTGCCCATGATGGATTCTTCTACCTGGGTGAACAAATTCAGATGAGGGACTCGGTGGCCAGAGTGCTGCCCCACTGGAAGCCACATATGCCATTTTACAGGCAGGTGCAGAGTGATCCAACGACACCAATCACCAATCTGAATGCTGAGCAGTGATATATCACCTGATGGTTATGAGTTGTGCATTATTGTCTTTCCTCAGTTATCTTAAAGGGTTGTATTCCTTTGGGCTGCTGGAGACACGGTTCTATGACCAAGCTTTAAAAGTGGCAAAAGAGGTATTATTTGTTTCAGTCTTTGTAAAACAGCAGTTCAGGGTTTTATATATGAGCCAGCTAACAATTTTAGGTCGTAAGAACGTTTTCCTAACATTTCCATTAAATAACAAAAACAATAAAAATGTTATTTTGAACGTTCTAGGAACGTTACTTTGAGAGAATTTGTAGAGAACGTTATCCAACATCATGAGAACGTTCCCTGTTAGCTGGGGGATTTGATCATTGCTGTCGAGACACTTGTGTAAATGATAGAATTTCAATGTGCCGAACTTTTTTCTACTTTTTATATTTGTTTTACATCATTTATTAATAACTTAAGTGTTTCATTTAATTTACTTTCTGCTAGTTAAATGTGGCAGTATGATTATTTTCAGTTGATCGTGCACGTGCTGTGTGTCTGCAGGGTCTGGCTTTGACTCCTGAGGATGCCTGGAGCGTTCATTCTGTGGCTCATGTCTATGAGATGAAGGCAGAGGTGGACAATGGGCTGAAGTTCATGTCCTCCACAGAGAAAGACTGGATGGTCAGTCTCAAAGAGATTATATACAACACACAGCGTGGTAGGAAAGTCTGAGGCTACCATTGAAACTTCTGCAGCAGTCTTTGTACTTTTTACATTTTTCTTAACATATAATTTAAAGTGTATCATAAGCAAAAGTCCTTGGATACAATTTAAAAAAAAAAAAACTTTGATCTAATAACTTTAATTCCTTTCATTTTTTTGGAACTCATACATTTTAAATCCAGGCGTTTTAAGAGCTTTTAACTCCAATGTACAATAACGTTATCTTGTTAAATGTTCATGTAGAGACATACAGCACTGTATTTCTTCTCTTAAGGTGTGTGACATGCTGGCGTGTCATAATTACTGGCACTGGGCTCTATATCACATTGAGAAGGTAAAAATGTGGAAGGCGAACCAAACACATCCAGTGGAACTGAAAACTGAGATAAAAGGATTTAGTTTCAGATGAGATTCATTTTATTTATTTGTTTGTTATGTAATCCAGTCCTCAGGGCCTTCCATATAGTTATTTCATACATGTTTGAAAATGCATCACCAATTACATTATACGTACTCACAGAAATTGATGTTTGATTGAAAAATGACGGTTATGTATTTTCTGATCTCCACAGGGGGAATATGACGCGGCTTTGAAGATTTATGACGCTCAGGTCAGTGCTCACGACACAAACCCTACATGAAACATCCGTATAAGAAGGGTTAGCAGAATTCACATTGATGATAATAAAGACGTGCTATTTGGATCCTTTCTCCAGGTTTCTCAGCGCTGTGTGAAATCTGGAGCCATGTTGGACACTGTAGATGCTTGTTCTCTGCTCTACAGACTGGAGCTGGAGGGTGAGAAATTATCCGGTCTCAAAATAGTTTCCTGTTGGGTCTGTTGTTCTTTAGAATCATCCATCAAAACAGCCAGTGCGTCGAAACACATTTGCGTTTGACAGTTTAATCAAGATATATGGGTGAAAAGTTGCGTCTGCGCTTAAATATAACATGTAAATCTGCTGTTATGGCTGTAATTGCATATCACAACACTTTCAGAACCATAAAACTAGTTTTCCATGCATAGAGTATACAGCCAGATTGACAGGCTGCGGTATGGTTAGCATTTGGACGTGGCTTGTAGGTAATGAGATTAGGCTATTGCTAACAGACATCGCTAACAGTCAGTTAACAGTCGGTCAGGCACTTGGCATTTATTTATAAAGCGCATGTAAAAACAGTATGTTTTTGTGCTGTACATGTATTGGTAGGGTAGGCTGTTTCAATTTCCTTGAACACATGAACGCATACATAGTTTGACAGTCAAATACCTCAAAAAAATCGTCGAGTCGTTCCAGTTAATGACCCAAGTTACCTGTTCTTATGTTAGAACCATCAATAACACTGTGTTTGTACGCAGATGTGAGTGTGAAAGATCGCTACAGAGAGATGCTGCCGGTCACTCAGTCTCATACAGAGGACCACACGTTACTGTTCAATGACCTGCACTTCCTCATGGTTTCCCTGGGCAGCAAACAGACAAGCACCACTCAGCGCCTGCTGGACAGTCTGAAGGAACTGATGAGGTAAGCCACACACGTTACATAACCCACCCAGGAGACATTACAGTGTACGGGCCGTTCAACGGTGGGGGTTCGCGGAGGCCAAGTTAATGTAGTTTAGCAACCGTCTCTGTATGATCTTTCTTAGAAATGTTCCCGCTTGAGGGAAAACTAGCCGTCTTCAGACTACGCTGCCGCATGCATATTTATTCTAATTTACCACATCAGCCGAAACATGTGCGGTAAAAGGTTGTACAGAGGGAACGAAGTGGATCTGAGGTATAACCAAGCACAAAATACATTTTTTTGTAAGTGTGCCGTGTTTTATAAGATAACCTCTGGGAGCTGCTTTTTCAAGCAGGCAGTATTTTTTGGAGACGAGAGTATTTTATTTTACCCTTTTATTTTCTCTTTGCTTTTGCAGCAGTTTCACAGACAAAACTTTAGCTGAACTAGTTGTCTAAAAAACGGATTTTCTTCTGACAAACTATTAGCAAGAAGCTCTTTAAGGTTTCAAAAAGATTTAAAAATTTTAACATTTGACTTTTTCTTTCACATAATTATTTCTATTGTAAAGCACGTTGCGTTGCTTTTGTGTATGAAATGTACTGTATTAACTACAACTATATAAGTCATTCACAGGGCTGACAAAAAACAGAGAATTTGCAATTTACAAATGAGGGTTAGGGCAGAGGGGAAGATTATCAATGAAAGAAGATTAAAATTTTGCCTTGTTTTTAACACAAAGCTATTGTGAGACAGAAGACAGCAAAATAATGCACAAATTGTCTGGATTGCTTTTATATAACAACACAAAAGAAACATAGGGTTAGGGTTAGGGTTAGGGTTGGGTTGGGTTAGGGTTAGGGTTAGGTTAGGTTAGGGTTAGCATAAGAAGTACTTAAAAATGTCCTTTGTAGTCCACCAAAGAATTCTATGCATGTTTGGAACGGGTAGATGATGACAGAATTTATTTTCCTTTGTCAGAGAGCCAGCAGAGAACCATCAGCTCCATATAGCTGAGCGTGTGGGGCTGCCCATGTGTCAAGCTCTGCTGGAGTTTGACCAGGGGAACTACAGCCAAGCTGTTGAGCTGCTCAAACCCATCAGATACCGCTTTGTGCAGATAGGGGGCAGTGACGCACAGGTCGGTCACCAGAATGTCATTCACCGCATTAGCTGCTGAGCAAAAGAACTAACGGAAACCTCATTCCATTCTTCTGCAGAGGGATGTTTTCAATCAGCTCCTTATTCACGCCGCCATGAGATCAGGAGACAAACACCACCAAAAATTTGCGAGGTAACATTTGCGGTTTCTTCCTTTGAGTGGATTTTTTTCATCACAATTTATTTTGTGCTCTTATTCTGAGTTCCAGGATAAATACAATTTAAGTTGTTAAACAAGTGAGAAAACAGCCTCTTTCCATTTCCTCTGGTGATGTCCCTGTAGCTCATTTGGTAGAACATTGTGTTGACAGCTCAGAGGTTGAGGGTTCGATTCCCAGGGAGCACATGTACTGATAAAATATATACCCTGAACACACTTGTAACTCGCTTTGTGTAAAAGCGTCTGCCAGATGCATAAAAATGTAATTGTAAACGCTTTCCTGTAGCTCAGTGGTTAGAGCATGGCGTTAACAACTCCAAGGTCATGGGTTCGATCCCAGGGGTTGCACATACTAAGAAACAATTTTGGAAAAATGCAAACAGTATAACAGATAAATGCCAAATGCATTACAATGTAATTGTAAAAGTAAGTGTTGATGCAAGAAACAAACACACTTCATCGTTAAGCAATATCACATATTACCTCTTTACATGTTTCTCTGTCATCATTCTACAGAATGTCACTCGCTATGATTATTGTTTAAACAACTCAATCAGTTTTTTAATCATATATTTCCCTTGATATTTGGACACTTACTAAGCAAGCAGGTGTTATGTGTTTCTGTCCCTAGATGCTTGCTGGTTGAGAGAGACGCCATGCGGCCAAACTCGCCACTTACCGACCGCCTGATCCAGAGAGCTCACGCCTTACACGTGTAATCACTGTTTAAGAGCCTGTTTACTATCTGTTTAATTACAAGCACTTTACTAACCAGTTTAGCTGCACACAAGATCAGAGAGCCAAAGTACAGCCCAAGATTTGGACTGAACAGTCTTGTAACATGTTCACTGTACCAGCATTAACTACTGTTAGTTTAGATCCTTCCCCCTACAGCGCATGACTCAAAATGAAACGGACGCGTTCAAACGATCGCTATTTTACACAACACATTACTGAAAAGCACATCCAGTATTTTCTGTATTTTCTAGGCTTGCAACAAATGGCCGTGATTATTCAATGCTGTGTGCATTAAAAACGAGCTAACAAAACAGCCTCAGGACGTTCTGAATTTGTAATGAAGAAATAAAAATCCTGCAAGCTTTACAAAAAAACTTTCTTAAATAACAGAACAAAATTGTAGAATAAACTTAAATCGAAACTAAGACCTGGCTCAAGGCAGAGAGACATGAATCGCTGGAGGTGTTGGGGAATGATGCAGACTATAGAGAAGTGCTGCAGCAGGTGTGTGTGGAATGAGAGGAGATGGACGTCTGCCTTCACTACAATACTGACCGGATCTCCTTCTGGATCTCTGAGATGAGGATCTGTGAGAGCACAATGCCTGCAATCTGAGGATCAAACAGAAGAGCCGCATGCGCCGCAATTTCAGTTTCTTGACCCACGCTTATGAAAAATGCATGAATGGAAATGCAGCACACAGAATGAAATACGCAAGATTTCACAAACATCCCAATCCTAAAGGTTATTATTTGTTGGTTCAGAGAGACTGACCTTATCTTCTTATTTTGTCAAAGGGAATTATGAAATTTGGACAATCTTTATTGTGGATCTGACCTTGTGTGGTGTTGAACAACAAAACTTGCTAGTAATTATAAGGTTCATCCAACACACCATTTTTTATCAGCAGGATCTGTGCAATTCGTTGTTTATGACAAAATAATTTCACTGTTTCTAGAAAAACCAAACAGCGTTTTAAATTAAGTTCTAAATTCACTGTAAACCACAGATTCTGGCTTTTCTAAAACAGCTATTCCATATACCAGGCAAGGTTTCATAAACACACAGCAACAAAAATATAATGATATTCATAAAATATTCTTCCACCAAGCAATATAGGTCTTTATAAACAAGTGATCAAGGACCGGAACTACTGTATCCGATTTATGAGAAACAAACATTAATGCGCTTACAATGGAAGGCAAGTTTAAAGTAGAAATGTGAAAATATTCAATTATTCTTTACCAAAATATGCGTCAGTGCAGCTGTAAATTCGCCTTAGTTGGTCATTTTAGCAGTAAGATTATTTTAAACGCGTTTTCTCTGTGTAAACCCTGGACGAACGCTACGGGTTTGATCACTTTCCAAGATTTGGAAATATAAATCTAACTTTACACACAGACACGGTTGGTAATCTGTTTCATCACACTACCATCATGTTAACGCATAAAATATTTACGTCTTGTTGTTATAATAATACTTTAGAGACTGTGTATGATTTAACGTCATACTTATTGTTTTTTCCCCAAAATTGAGGGAAACGTCGAAATTAGTTTGTGGAGGACACACGTTCTCCTGGTATAGTTTTAATAACCAACATCATCATAATACCAATAACCAATAATAAACATCCATAATCCGGTGCTTGATTGTGATCGGTTCGAGTCTGCATCGAGCCTCTCAGCTATTATAAACTGGCTGTAAACCACGACTTCACGGGCCCTTACTGTCAACCTGCAACAGAAATCATTCACAACGCGTTTCAATTACGTGTGTCACCTGCGGTACAGCGAGACCCAGCGCCAGCGCTCCCACTAACAGCAGATGGGATTCGATCCACATCACGGCTCTGTCCGCACAGCCACCTGGGTACATGGATTTGTTGGCTTCCAGGTAGTTCTGAGTCTGAACCCCAAAGCCACACATGGTGTTGATGACCGTCTGAAACAGTGAAAGAGCGGATAGTTTCATGGCTTTGGTTTGTACTCTGTGGGCAGCAGGGGGCACTAATGCTTTAACTTCAGCTATCGATTCTGCGCCGTGTTGAGGCGGCTGTGTAGCGCAGAAGTGTATCTCAGCAATTCTGTGATAAATGTAGAGTTCATGTTTATGATCGCCATTTACCGGCGTTCCTGTAGTCGCAAACCTCCAAGACCTTTTCTGTGGGTCACAAAATTTTAAAGGATGCATTGGTCGATTTTTCTTATTACAAAGAATACATCTACATTGTGTGTGTGTGTGTGTGTGTGTACCTGCTTGACTTTATGAGGACGCAATGTCATCATAATGTATATGTGTATTGTGTATTCAGGTTTCAGGTTGCTACCCATGCATTATGAGGACATCCCAGCTATACCCGTAATATAAATAGCTAAATAAACACTAAACCCTTTTTTATTAGACAAAAGTAAAAATGCAGAAGGTTTTGTGTGAGGGTGTTGTTTGGGGGTTCCGGTTAGACAATAGAAAATATCATTAGCTCCGTATATAAACCATTACGCTGATGGAAAGTCATAAGGAAAGCTACACCAGCATCTGAAAGTCTGCTGCTATGAGTTTTTTATTTTATTGTAATATTGTAGAAACTGCTTTTGATTTTGTTGTTGATGTTTATTGCCTTTCCTTTGGTCTGGTGTTTATTCATGTTAATATGTGAAATAACCTGCCCTCTCCCATAGGTGGATTTGGCACCACTCACCCCAGTTAACAGGGCCCTCAACTCGGCTGCATATAAAGTTATTAAATGAGTCAGGGCACTGAGTTCCCCTTCAGCTAGATACAGCTCCAGCGTGAGGCTTTCTCCGTGCTTTCGGACCACCTCAGGGCATTTGAGTCCCTGTTGTTTTGTGGGCTACAGATGTAGGACTGCAGGTCAAGGTCTCATCAGATAACGTATCGTTTTCAGATTGTTTGTTTTCATAAGCGTTTTGGTCTCTGGTGGGCGACAGTAAGACGGTATATTAGAGAATACCAGGAACGTCTAAAACTTTTCTTAAAATGTGCATTAGCTTTGGTTATAAATGTCACCTTTTCCCAGACAGATTTCACAATATTCTGGGTTCATCCGTGCAACTGACAGAAGACAAAAACATGAGCATTTCGAAACCCAATTATGTCTGATTTTGATACTTACTGGCAAAATGTTATGTCACTTTTAATAGCATGTGTATATCATATTCAATATACTTAAATGTGAGCTGACAGATGACAAAAAATGTGAGTCGTGTGTTGACAGATAAGCTTTAACCAAACACATATGGTCCCCTGAACAGGTCAATGTAAGATACCATTATGATTCATTTTTTCGAGCAGATGCCCATGTCATAATCCTCACAGCTGTTCGGATGAATCACAGAATATTTTTGCCATTCCTTACACTTCAAACGATGTGTCTGAATCATTAAAACAGTTTAGTATATTACTAACATGGCGCTCGTTTCACTTGCGTACCATATTGCCAAGCTATCTTTCCCAGCGTCCTTTAACATGCTTCAGTTTCCTCCACTTTTGTTTGAAAGAATTGCATTTTGTCCGCATTGACCTGTTTACAGAGTGTTTATCCAGCAATCACCGTAGACATTTGCCAAGGGAACAGAGATCATAATATTTACTCTAAACTTAGCGCTGTGTACCACGTTTATTGTTGCCTCTTATGACAAATTGCTTGTGATGTTCGCTCATTCGTTAGTCCCTTCGGATAAAAGCCTCAGCTAAATTAATAAATATAACGCAAACGTAATATTTAGGTCTGCCGAGCGGTTGCTTTAAGCCAGTGATCTAGGTTTTGTTTGATTATCTTATCAGTATTTAAACAGGTCTTATGGATTCAACTGGAAAACACATTTAGCGTTCGAGCCAAGCAGCTGCCTTGGACGTCTCTCCAATAGCGCCATTCGGTCATTGCCGTCTCGGGAGGCAGTCAAGCGATTCAAAACGTATCCATTTTTCTCGCATTGCTGCTTTGACAGCTGTCGAAATTCAAAATGGAATCACTGATGTATATGGTAAACCCGATCTGTTTAATTTAGCTGCGCTGTTACTGATGTGATTATAAGAGGTAATTAGCGACACAGGCCGTCGTCATCATCATTACAGAGGCAAGCACACAGCAGAACACAGAGGAAGAGCAGAGGCTGAGTTGACGCTTTGAGTCTGTCTTTCATGGCACTTTGTTGCAAAGTGTGCAGTAAACCGATGACCGCATAAAGTTTTGTTTAGCTGATGGGAGTGAAAAATAATGGCCTACAACATTGGCTTTGTCTTTTTTAACATGTGCAAATAAATGTCGGACCCCATAACTTAGCTACACTTTTAGTGATGCTTGCCGGTGCGAGGGTGTAAGAACTTACTGTGACCTCTGATGTCTTAGCTGTGTGGCTTCGGTTTCAAGTCTAAAGTCTGTAATATTGTCATCCTAATGTATGACTCAGGTCTCTTCTTTAATGTAAGTATACACAATTTTTTTTGCCCATGTTATAGGCATAAAGATCTGATCACTGGTCTGATGGTATTTTTATTCGTACTTTAAGATGTCGCAAACGAATACATATTCGAAGATACATCATTACGGATGATAAATTCATGCATTCAGAACGAATACATTCAGCATGAATATTTAAATGTTTTAAATCGGAAACATTGTATTGAAACAATTTAAAGCGAAAAACTGCAGACGTTAATAGCATCACCGGAAGGCAAAATGTAATTAAAATCCTCACGCCGTGTGACAAACGCTAAGCTATTACAGCTCAGAAAGTTGCATATGAATCACTAACAAACCTCATATCTGGATGTGTTTCTTTTTGCAACGCATTTTGTTGGTGCATGCTAAGTCTCACCTCTCCTGGAAGAGGGGTGCAGCATGAGAAGGGCACTGCACACCTCTCTGTGCTGGGGTTGGACTGGGTGCAGTTGAAATAGAGGTTCCAGGACCAGTCGGTATAGTTATTCCAACCGCAGCATTTGAACTGCAAGAACAGCAGGAAGGAAAGAGACGGGAAATATTTTTAGACACACTGTTTCGCAGACCACATTTCAACCCATCCACTGAACCCATGAGAGTTCTCCTGCTGAGGAGCACACAGAGGAAGGAGGAACATCTGGAGAGGCAGGGGGAATACTGTACCATACAGTTCACTAGAACATCAGTCACTGTTCATCCGAACTCATGCAAGATTACCATTATAATAATGCACTTGAAATGAAAATTAAAGGAATGAAACTCATTTAGAGTTTTTTTCTGTGGAACACCAAAGGGTAGCTGACATGTTCTGTGACGACATGCATTACTGCTTCAAAAATTAATAATTAAACCATTAAAAAACATTATTTTAACACACCCTAAATGGTAAAATCATGGTCACTAAACATGGGGTTTTACCATTGTCTTTTATTGGAATTAGTAAACTGGATGTATGTAAATGATGGTTGAATTTTGATTTGGTGAGGGAGATGAAATGGTCCTGCTGTTAAATAACACCTTACCTCTCTCTGTATGTAGTCCATTAGGTTCTGAAGGTCCAGGTCATCTCTATAATGTACGATGGCTTTTTTCACAAGCTTCCCCAGAGTGTCACGTGTCTGCGAAGAGGATCTGTGAGACTTCATATGGTCTAGCAGCAAAGTATTTCCATACATGCCTAAAATCAAACACTTACATCTGGGTTATATATGCATATGTAATTGTCCTATGGGAGAGTGTCGGACAGCACTAATTCAATATGGCGTGTCTAATAACGTATGCTTTAGTGTGGTAATTAGCTCTTGGGGCCCCGCTGGGTTCTGTTCTTGTCCCATGTCAATTCCTCTAACAGTGGCATGTTCATGCACTTCTGAATGTCATTAGCATGCAGACTGGTAGAAAGGCTCAACATTTGGTTCTACTTTGATGTGGCAAATCTCTTTAATCATTAAGTAGTGAAGATGCTTGAAGCGACGTGGTTAAACCGCCCTGTTTAACCGAGTAGAGGAGGTAACAGACTCATTGGGACACGCTTGCGGTGGAGTGCAGAACTTCAAGAACCCGTTTACAGGATGAGGTAATGGCGGACTTGGGAAACATTATCGCGAAACATGAAAATGGTAAGACGAACAATATACGCAAATGGGAGAATGGTGGATCGCTTTTAAACTGATTTACAAACCTGATTTACAAAATTTTGCGATTATGTGTGAGATGGGCTTTCATTAAGGAAAAGAGTTTAACCAATTTTAACCACATGTGATTCAGAACCTAATGATACAATAAATTTTTAACACTCTTCAGTGTGGGAAAGTTATAACAATGAAATACAGCTCATAGGATAGCTCATGTATAGTGTCAGCACTGTAGACCACAGGGCTAGTTTATGCATTTATAGTTTCAGAGGGGAAGCCCACCTGCTCAGAGTAGAAGAAGCCCAGAACTGCAATGGCCATTTGGGTAAGAAATACCAGAATAAGACTAAATGAGAACTAGAAAGGAACAGAAAAGGAGATCAGAATAGAACGGATTCTTGCAGTCAAATTTCAAATATTTGTAGGAGGAGACGACTTGTCACAGTTTGCTACACGGAATGTTACAGGCACACGTTTATAGGAAAACATGCTATAGGGAAGCAGCTGAACAGAGAAAGCTAACACACAAAACTCCATCCAGTCATTGTTTTGGCAAAACTGGAATTAAAATATTTAAATTATAGGTTAAGCAACGTTCCTGTATGGGAAAACTAGCTCCTTTCTCCCATATTTATTATCTATTATAGATCAATATTTAACATTTATGAGCAAACAGATGTTTTTGTTATGAAAATACAAAATAAATTATTTGTAGATTTGTAGTAATCATAATATGGATAGATGTTTATTCTAAATAAAACAAAAATCCTCCCACAATTTTAAGGAGTCGTATATTTTCCCGCAGCGCTCCGATGCAGCCACAGAACGTGATAAAGAACATGGCCACGCCCACTATGATGAGAACCAGTGCAGGATCGATGAAGAATGTGTCACGCACGGCGTCTGTGAAAACACACACACACTATTAAACCTGTGCACTGGTCTCCATATACCTTCAGCTGAGATGTACAAAATACAAACGCAAAACAGATCTCATAGCCTACCTGTTGCTTTTTGAACTTTGGCATAAACCCCAATCGCTACAATAAGTAGAGAGAACACCTAAAAAATGTAATTTACATTGCAATTATTAACCTGTGATTAATGTATGTGGCTAAGTACACTTTATGTTTATATGAATTTAGTACAGCTAACATCTTTAATTTATGCGCTGATAATACTACTGCGGTCAGGCCATCAGCGATACATCTCGGTATCTGAGCGCTTCTGTGGTTCAACTGCGCCATTCAGCTGGCTTTTGTCACAACCTTGATAAAAATGTTTCAATCATATCAACTCAAATTGCAATCAGAATCACACAGAATCAATGGTAACGCATGTTTAAATGCATGTTTGGTGAAATATAAAAACAGCTCCTCCATCCTCTGAATCAAAGAGGCTAGATCAAAACCCTAATGCATTATGCTGTTGCATTAGGTCTAAAGGCCCATCTGCAGATCGCAAACATCGGTTGATTTGGCTGTAGTCTGTGGCCATGATTGTGCGTCATGCTGTCACATTCACAACAAAACACATCTCTCGCCACTCTCTCGCAAATGACAATTAATGCTGATCACACGCCGTAAATCAAGGCTGTTTTTACAGCTATCCCAACTGTGAGATTTAACTGTATAACAGTTGCATGCCCTGCCAGATGTGTTTTATGCCAAAGCGATTTATAAGCGGGTTGATTACTGTACATGCAGATTGTTGTTTAAACAGAGAGCCTGTGGAAAAACTACAAATGATGCCAATAAAGGGGCGTTCAAACTGACACAGATATTATGTGTGGTAAGTTTTAGGTAGAAGGCTTTGTTAGAATTGAAAGTAAATTGGTTTTTGTTTTTAATTTGATTTCATTCAAGGTTTTATTTGGATAAAACGGTTGCTTTATTCTCCAGCTGGTTTTGCGATATGACAATTTAGAACTTCATTGGGCCAGCATGACAATGGCGAAAATTTTTCTTGTTTTATGGCTTTGTATATTTAGATTGTAAATCAATTTCATTTTAACAGCTGGCCCACAAGTGCACCGAGCCTAATGCGAGGTCATTTCTGCATTCGAACAGATCAGGAAACTCATTTTGGACTCAGCATTTTAGATCCAAACACATTATATCATAAACACATGGCAGTCGTAACATGCGATACAAACCCAGAACAGAAACAATGCTTTTGTTTGGATGCCTCTGAGATTCGGGCCATCTGCAGTGTTCTGCGGCTGCATTTACAGTGGGATATTTTTACCCTCGTCGCAACTTTCCTTTGCAATTGTATGCAAATAGAGCAGTTTGTGTTGATCAGTGACGGCTGTAAAAAAAAAAATTAAAATCCAGTTGCAACAAAATTGCAACAGCGAGTCAGTTAAAAAATACTATATTATACGCCCTGATGTTTTATTCATTTCAAAGCTGGCCGAAAAGCTTATGTTCTGCAGTTCGGAAATATCCTTTCCCTCAAAATCCCGTTCGGAGTCGGCGTCTGGGGTCTCACTTACCCAAAATAAAAAGCTGAAGAACAACAAGAAGTACCGAATCCAGGGATTGACAAAAGAAAAGGTTTCCATCCTGTTAAGACCCGCCTGCCTGTTCATCATGACAGGAGATGTTCATAAACCAAAACACTACTGTATATATATATCAGCAATGGGAAGAAAACAAGCAGGTCGGACCAATCAGATACACCATCCACCATGTAAGTCAACAGCTGTGCTTCAGTTCGCAGCTATAGGCTAAATTTGACCGCTGCAACTGTTATCTGTAGCGTCATATACAATGGTGTCCACCAGAACTGTCCACACTGGCCAAACTGTTGTTACATAAGAGCTGCTGTTGGACAGACTAACTGCTGTTGAATGGTTGGGCAGCTCTGTTCCATTGTTGTTCTTCCACAAGGACGGTCAGTGTTGTCGTAATTCAAGAATTTGCAGTCCAGCGAATCGGGCAGTGATTGCGCCCGCTGTCCATACCAACACAAGCTGATTTTGTCAAAGCAGTATCACACAAACAAGCGTTCTGTTGTACAGCATTCAGTAGAACATTATGATCG
>JAZGTI010009701.1:0-18518 GCA_036877585.1 Botia kubotai | reverse complement strand
TTCTTCAAAACTTTTTCTTATTGTTTTTGCATTTTAGACAAGGCTTCCTCAACCATTTCCAATGACTTCCAAGAGACAGTCATGGAAATGTGATTGGTCAGTTAACTGGACAATATTCTAAATGTGATGCATTTGGTATAGATGTCCAAGTGAAGGTTTCACTGTGCTTTGTTAACTCTGAAAGCATGTTGAATGTTGTGGACTCTGAAAACAGAAATCCATTTGCTTGTTGCAGTCATCTAAAATGCTATATTTACATGTGTGTGGAAAGTATTGAAAGATGAATTACCTCTTAAACATTGAAGTATTTTATGCTTTATGAATCTGATTAACATTAGCTGAGCTGATCCATGATTTATTTTTTTATCCAGAAGTTAATCAAGGTAAAAATGTACCGTTTAACCTTTCTGGGCAAGAGATAACTTACAAAATGTTTTTTTATGGCAGCTTTTGGGAACGCCAAAACCGTAAGAAATGACAACTCATCTCGATTTGTGAGTATCTATTTTTATTTCACGTTGACTGAAGTACTCCTCCCTCAAAGTGTGTTTGCTTAAAATTAGATCAACATTTTGAACACTCTTTTTTAGCGCAGCCTCAAAGATCACTCTGATTCTGTAGCTTTTCTTATTTGGTTTTGCTTTTGTACTATATAATACTTTATCCTTGTATGCAGCCCCCAGTTACAATATCACACTCCTTGTGTGTTTGGCCCTGTTTTGACACAGAAACGGTAAAGTCTGTCATGAGTCTGTCATGTTTCCCTCAATGTCATTTAGCACTTCTCCTGTGCGTGAAAAGCACAGTTAAATATTGTTTTTATGTTGATCTGTTTGTTTGAGTTCTGAGTAGAGCCAGGCTTATGTAATCATCAGGGATATAGAGTGTGTACTTGCAGAGGTCAGACCATAGATCATCATCCAGCCTGTGCTAAACTTACATAACAGGGGAAACAGTACAACATTGAGTCACTGTTCTGAAGTTCATGTACACCAAATTTATCAGATCCAAAATGTATGAAACATCATTACCATTTTAACTTCTGGGTTAAAGTGCACAGAAAATAGTTTTTGAGCACTCTTACCTCTTGCATCGCCCACTTGTAACAGGCCTATGTAACATGCTATAATGTTAGGTAAAGAGTCTATCTGTCTGTCTAGTCTGGTAAGTATTATTTCTGTGACTATGAAAACCTACCATAATATTAATTCCTTTTCTTGTGCTATTTGCTGTAGTATGTTTACTGTGTACATTATGTGGAATAGTCATATTGGCCAAAATGTGCGGTATTATAATTGGGTGCATCTCACATGCATCATGACGATGCAGCAGTGTAGCATACCATCGTTTGAAACTTTTAGTGTGGAATAAAACTTTTTTTTTTTAAATAATAGTATGCAGTTTTCAGTGTATACTGCACAGTATTACACTGAATACAAATTTGTATGGTAATATTTCTGTGCCAAACATATACCTGGTGAGGTACCCTGACATAAAGGCTGTTCTTAAAAGTAGGCAGCATAATTATCCTGCCTTCCAAAGATATTTTATTCTGTCCAAATTCACAGTTTTTACCTTCACTTACACTGTTATAGCTGTTCTTATTTTCTTATATCAATGCAATTTTCATCTGTTACATCCCACATCCGTGTTAGAAGACAAGCTTATGCCAATTTTTTTTCACTGAAGCAGTTGCTTTAGAAGCTCTGTTGGATATAAATAGAGAAATTTAAACGGCTCCAGAGACACTGAGCTTTCTGTTCCAAGTGGTGTGTGGGGACAGAAAAATATTTTACCATTACAGCAGTTTAAAAAATGCTCTTCTCCCACAGTAGTCCATTACTCCATGGTAAATCCTGCACAGGTCTGTGTTATGTACAGGCCTGTGCTTAGAGACCTGAATGTAGAGGGAAATTCTTTGTTTCTGAGCTTAGAGGGAATTTTCTTTTTAGCCTTATGGAGTGCTCAAATTTCAGCCCTATTCGCAGTTATTACTGAGGTTGTTGCTGTACATCTCTTCCTTCCATGAAGAGCCACAAAAGAGCCACATCGTTCTCTACAGCAAGCCTGCCACTACCCCATAATAATAAAGGCCTTGGTGCAATGTCACCACAGGAGAGGAACACCCTTCTAGATCTAGTATTGGTTGGTCATATCTTATTTTGACTGTACAAAGAGGCCTTTTTTAATCAGCAATTAACAACCACGTCAAGGCACTTTTCAAGAGATGTTATAACTTTTTCTCCTGCAGGGCAAGTATATGGATATCGAGTTTGACTTCAAAGGAGACCCTCTGGGTGGAGTCATCAGTAATTGTAAGTATAATTACAGGCACAAGAAGCTTCAAGGAAAACTTCACCTAAAAATAAAAAATATAAATTATTTAATCCCTTTCACATTGCACATCCGTATGCTGTTATTTTAACGACATTTTGAAAAAAACATTAAAGCTTCACAAAAAAAAAAATACATTGCCCATTGGTGTTTTTATATAAACTGTGAACGTATGGAGAGTTCAACATTTTTTATTTTAGTGTTCTATAAATAGCAAATGGGTTTGTAATAAGTAATGATGAGAAAACTTTCTTTGTTTGAGCTGACTATGTGCAAGCTCTGTGCTCACAGAAGGAACTTTGGGAAACTGTGGTGCAATTCAAACCCAACTCAAACCACCTAGAGTGTGTCTAGGTGAACATTTGTAAAAAAAAAAATGATGTGCTAGGTAATGTTTGTAGTCATGAAATCCAAGACTCTCTAAAACAGAACAGGCACAGATTCAGATTCAAGTACAGCCCCTTGAGTCTAGGTCAGGAGACAGTTCTGTGAACACAGACACACATACTGACATTCCCCTAAGGACACTGAGACCTTCATGTGTTTTTATTTATCCATTATTTCGACTCCACAAATATACAACAAAACAGACAGGAAGTTTTTTATATAAAAAACCCCCACAGTTTTCACTGAAGCCCTGCTATCGGAATTGTCTTGTTCAAACCAAGAGACCACAGACAGGCCTGTATCATGGTTTAAGATGAGCCAAAGCTGGTCAAGCTGGTCTTCCAGCTTTCCAAGCTGGTTTTAGCTGGTAGGTCAGCTAGTCATACACCTGACCTAAAACCTGCCAACCAGTTAGGATGTTTTTATAACAGATGGTGTGGTGAGCAATTGTTACGTAAGCTTAGCAACATGCTGGCATCATGCTCCACTGGAGTTAGGTCTCTTGTTTCTTGTCTTTTGAAGTGCTATTTGTGTGGCAAGCAGAGTTGAGTATGTAGAGCATCAGGTAATTATTAGGGACAGTTTTAGACACGATGCTACCTTATGTCAAAAGTATGCTTTGTTTTTCTGCCTGCCGTCATGTACCAAAAACCACATGGTGTGAATTTTGTCTACAACAAGTGACTGTGCCTGCAGTCAAAGTAAGGCAAAACATAAAGAGAGTAGGGTATATTTTTTAAGTGAGTAAGTGTAAAGGACAGGCAATGTTGTGTATTATTGAAGTTGTGCAATCGCAATAACAGAGTGTACAGAAGGTGAAAGGTCAGTGTGGAGTCCCCTCAGGAGCGGAACGTCCTTGCATTCCTCAGCCTCATCCTGCTTCAGACACTGCTCGTAGACAAGACAAGATGATTTATCTCTGAAAGTGAAGATACAAACTTCATAGTTTTATTTGATAATCCTTTATCATGCATTTTCTTATCTCAAATCAACCTCATAAATGCTGTTGGTGTTGAAGGTAATCAAGGGTGCTAATACAGCTTTTTTAACTGAACACACATTTAATGGACCCACCATTAAATGTGTGTTCAGTTAAAAAAGCTGTATTAGGTTTGACATCTCCCTCTATAGAAATCCCATGAATTTGAGTCCTCAAATTCAAACAATGAACAATGAATGAATGACTCACCATAGATGAAATAAATATTTAGTAAACTGTAAACCGAAAACCACCTTTCAGTTTGTCTCTAAAAAGACTTGTATGTAGCAGGAGCAATAACAATAACACAGAGTTTGTGTGTGTGTGTGTGTGTGTGTGTGTGTGTGTGTGTGTGTGTGTGTGTGCGCGCGCATATACATTTATTTATTTGCTGCCTTGGTTAAGAAAGTGTTTCTCCTAACTTTTTTTCCTATTTAGACATTTAGGTATCCATAGACATAGGCACAAAAAATATTCAGTGAAAAGCTGTATGCCAAACTGAACCAACTTGCACAGATTTGACACAAATAATATTTAAAACTAGGAAACAAAGACAGAAATAAAACTGTGGATTTAAATGATTTTATAAGAAAATATAATATAAATATAAACGGCTCCAGAGACACTGAGCTTACTGTTCCAAGTGGTGTGTGGGGACAGAAAAATATTTTACCATTACAGCAGTTGCTCTTCTCCCACAGTAGTCCATTACGCTATTGTAATTTAAGATAATATAAAATAAAAGCATATATACAAAAGCATATATAATTAATAGTCCTTCACAGTTTCTTGTCAGTAAGGTTTTAATATTATCCCTATAAATTCATTACTTAATAGAGAAAATGAATAGGGATTTTACCTTTAGAGCCATACTGTTGAATGTAAAAAGGCTGAATCACCTATGCTTATGAAATGTTCTGTGCTTTGATATTTCTCTTTCATAGATCTCTTGGAGAAATCCCGTGTTGTAAAGCAGCCCAGGGGAGAGAGAAATTTCCACATCTTTTACCAGCTGCTTTCTGGGGCATCAGAGGACACGCTCAGTAAGAGACTACATACACTTTTTTTAGATTTCACATGTGGTTTCGCTTAAATTCATCAACACAACCAATCAGTGTCTTTGAAAACATAGTCAAGGATACCTGAGTTAAATTATGATAAAATTATCATAAAATTATGAGTTACATTATCATAAAATTATGATTCGGCTGTTGTGGTCATGGTTTATTTTGCACCCATTAATGCACCCATAAATAACCATGACCACAACAACAGACTTTGATTTTAGGGATCAATGCTCAATGATCATGCAGACAAGAACACCAAATAGATGTAATGTAATTGATAGGTGACCAGGCCTTATGTGATAGCTGATTCACAGATATAATTCCTTGATAATACCAGGGACATTATAAGAGGAGGGAGATTCATAGATGAACATTCATGGAAAAATGAATGAATGGAGGAATTGTAACTTTCGTTACAGGGACTGTATTAATTGTATCACCTTTTGGTTAAAAGAACCAGTTTGATAGAGTTTCAGTTTTCCCTCATTCATGTTGATTGTAGCTGTACTTGTATGTAGCTGTATGTTTGTTACCCACGTTAAAAAAAAATCTTTCAGACAAACTGAAGCTGGACAGAGACTTCAGCAAATACAATTACCTTAGTCTGGACTCTGCAATGGTCAATGGACTGGATGATGCTGCAAGTTTCAGAACAGTCAGAGTAAGTTGAATCCATAGCTCTGGAACTACTAATAGTCCTGACGCATTACAGCATGTTAAGGTGTTGGCTCAGACCACCTTAGGGTTAGCTCAGATTCACAGCAAAGCACCTTATTTTCCATGCTTAAATGGATATGATCTTTTCTTATCCACTGGGGTAAAGTTTGATTGGGGCAGTATGCTTTGCCTTGTGTCATTATGCAATCGGAGCTTTGTTAAAGGCTGTATTTAAAGACAGGGGAGGTCATTGAAGGTAGCTCAATGTCTTGAGCCATTAGCATTAAGATTTTAAAATATTTTGTTATAAAACACATCCCAAATCCTCTGCATTCTATTTCATTGTGCTCCATCTAGCTGTTTTTGCATTAAAGTTGAGAGTAAAATTAAAGCATGAAAGTAAAATTTAATCTTTTTTTTACTTTCCTAATACATATTTTTTGATCTATGCATATTAATCATAATTAAAGAGTTTTTTATATGCCATGCTCCTTGTCTTGCTTCACCTGCGTGTGCACAAATTGAATAGATGCATAAATGGCCAGTCTAACATGTACTGGAAATTATAGCAAATGTCTATTACAGCAAATAATACTGCCCACGTTAAACTGCCACAATATACTGGTCAGAATTCAGCACCATATCAGACAATACAATACAATGCCGTTCTTGTGAACAATGGGGCTAAGCCTATCAGAACATTCTAACTCAGCAAGTGCTAAACCTCTGGCTTTATCTTTTTACCTTCTGCCTGGAAATGTCTTTTTTGCAGGGTAGAATTGTTTATAAAGTTAAGCATAAATAAGGCTCTTTGTGTAAAAGGTAAACACTTTCACAAGAGAGGGTGTATGCTATTAGTTGTATGCTATTCTATTAGTTTTGAACTGTATGCAGAACTTGAAGCAGAAACATTCTTTTGTAGAAAAGTGATTTAAAAGTGATTTTATGCTCATTTAAATTATAATAAAAATAACGTATTTTAAGTATTTGTGGTTATGAGTCAATAACTTGACAGAAGCTTCCATATGTGCTATGTACTGTACCATATATTACATGTCCATCACCAGACCAATATCAGCTCAAGTAATTTTCCCTTCTAATTCCCAGAATGCAATGCAAATTGTGGGCTTCATGGAGGACGAGGTTCAGTCAGTGCTAGAGCTGGTGGCTGCTGTTCTCAAGCTAGGAAACATTGAGTTCAAACCAGAGTCTCGTGTCAACGGTTTCGATGAAAGTCATGTCAAGGATAAGAACGGTGAGTGCCTGGTCCTGTCAGGAAACAAGACTGAATCTGTACTTCAAGAGCACTTTCAGAAGTTAATACCACAAAAAAAGATAATGAGAAAATTACATGTTGGACTCCAAAATGTTTTGTTATCCTGTTACTCTCTAGTCTACCCTATAGTGGACAAAATGTTTTGAAAACAAAACAATTTACAAAAACTTTTTGTACACAAAGCTATAGGCATTTTAGTCATTGATAACTGTTTATCATGAGAGTCTGGAGTTAATGCATACCAAGTTTCATGTAAATTGAATGAACACACTGGGATAAGTTAGAAAAAGTTGTTTCTTTAAAGGAGAACTGTGGAAAAAAAATATCGCTAAACATAAAAATAGGATATACATGTACATATATTCTGAAGAATCAAAGTTTGGCTTCATTTTACGCGATTGCAACATTATTAGCAAAAATGTGAATTTGCTTATTGTAGCGCCACCGGGTGACCAATTCTTACAAAACATACTCTGTCTTAGACTGTCTATAAATGTTTATTTTCATAATGGTCATTCAAATGTTTTTTAAATATCACAGTCAAATTATAGAATATGTTTGAACATTCACCAAAGATGTATAGCAATTTTCATCTTCAAGTATACGTTTACGGCATTAAGGATTTTAAGGAGGCTTGAGGGTTCCACTCTTACTTACAGCAGCCCGAGAAAGCATGGCCAACATCTCTGTGTCTGCCTTGGAGAGCACAGATGGCACCTGAGGGTGCCAGTTCCCAAGTCATTTGCATCTTATGCTATAAGATCACCCTCCAATGCTGCAATTAATAGCTCATCCCCAGTCCCAAATGTGACAGTAAGGCCGCCAGAATGCACCCCGCCTATTTCTCCTAGAAACTTAACCAGTCTGTACAACTGTGCTGGGCAATGGGCATTCTGAGGGGATTCACCTAGCAGAAACTCATCCATTGCTTTCCCCAAATTGCTTTCAGGGCTTGCTAACCCATTCTGTATGCAGATGTTTTTAAAGGGGACATATACCTGGTGTTCAGGTCTTCCTAAAAGCCCTAAAGAAGCAGTTTTAAAATACTCTTTAGCTTTACCTTCTCAAAAGTTAAGATGCATCATAGTCTAAATCTTCACCTCTCAGATACAAGAAAGCAATTACAATAATTTTTTTTACCTTGTTGGAGGAATAATGTTTATATTTGGCAACAGACAAATTTGTCTGTCCTGTCTACCCATAAATAATTATTTATCTGATCTGCTGGCTTTGTTGTGTGTTTCCTATCTCAGACTTGAAGGAGATGTGTGAGCTGCTGGGCATCGAACAGGCTGTGCTGGAGCGAGCGTTCAGTTTCCGTACAGTGGAAGCTAAGATGGAGAAAGTCTCCACGACACTCAATGTGGCTCAGGTCAGCACGTGCACTTCCTGGTCCATCCATCAATCTACATTTAAAGTGTCAATATAATGACAAATCTAAATTTTTCATTATATTTTGAGGTAAAATTATATAGTATAACAAGCTCTGGTATACCCTATAAAAACTTTCAAAAAAGGGCTTTCAAATCCAAATATAAGCTTGTATTGATTTCTTGAAGGTCATAGTAAAAATGGTTATGAAAAGTTAAAATGATTGTTTTTGGCACAAGACGCTTTACCAATATTTGTAAGGGAACCACTGAAAAATATGCGTGGCTTTGAATAGTCATTAAAATTTAATAAAATTCTAAGAATTTATGAATTGTCATTTGACATCAATGAACATTTTTAAAAATTAATTTTAATGATTAAAAATGTGATCTGTGAGTGCTATGTCCATATGAATGAATTCTAAAAAATAGTAAGCATGGAGGAATGGAAAAGGAAATCATGGAAGTCTATAGTTCAAAAGGTGAGGAAACCCTAAATATAGGACCTTATAGCTTCTAAGTAAATTCATGGCCATGTATGATTTCCCTGAGATAGCAAAGGTCCCTGGAAGTCACAAATATCAGATCAAATACAGCAAAAACAACTAGAAAGAAAATTTGCCAGGACAAACATGATGACTTTATATAGCCTGGTCTGAAAGTTCATAAAAGCATTGAAGTTTGAAGGTTATTAAACCTTGTGTATTTAAAATGCTTGGTCGCTTAAAAGAAATAATTTGAAGGTTGAAGCTATGTTTGCTAAGACATTCCAGGTGGTTGCTAAGGCCTTGCTAGTTGCTACTATTAACAAACGATTAAAAGCAGTATGTTATTGTACATTAACATTGTGCTGTCAAGTTGACATAAGAATAAAAGATGTTACAGGCCAAACCTAAATAGTGGCTTCCTGAATTCCTTGAAACCCAAGGGCTTGTTTGGTGGAATTATAATATCTGAGTGAGTGGTCTAGTTAGCATTGTGTTGTTTAGAAGTTTAAAATACAGCCGTCCTTATAATTGACTTGATATGAATAATAGTACACTTGTACCCAGATCTAAAGATGAGTCCTAAAAACTATTTTGTTCATCATTTCTCTTTCCAAAAAGGATAATTGTTACAACCCCTTTTATAGAAATGTTGTAAGTTGTATATTCAGTTAATTATTTTGGACTGTAAATGTTTCCTCCTTTCAGGCCTATTATGCTCGTGATGCTCTTGCTAAAAATCTGTACAGCCGTCTGTTCAGTTGGTTGGTGAACCGCATTAATGAAAGCATCAAGGTATGTTGCACTATTGTTTTTTTTAAACTTGACTTAACATTGAAGTATCATGTTTACTTACATTCCAGAAGTTGCACTACAGAAGTGTGCTTATACAGTTACACATGTCAGTTTTTACTTTCAGATCAATTACTGTCATAAATGTAAGGTAGTCTTACAATTTAACACTGATTAGCCAGATTGTCTTACGATGTTTACCTAATATCTGAATAAAGACTCTTCAGGTGTAATGTCAAAGAAAATCTAAATCTAACCCCATTAGTTATAGAGGTTTGTTTGTGCCACAATACTAAAAGTATGCTTATTAAGTATGTACAACTGAACCCACTACTTGTGTAGTGTATGTTTCTAAACCATTTTAGTCATTAATAACTAATGCTTTTTCTGTAAATATTAGGCTCAAACGAAATCCCGGAAGAAAGTTATGGGAGTTCTGGATATTTATGGTTTTGAAATCTTTGAGGTGAGAGTTTGATCTGTAATTGTAATAAAGATGTTTCAGTATTTCTCCAACTGTTGCAACAATTGGCAACATAAACTAATCTCAGATCCATGTGTAAAACATAATGTCTGTTTTTTCATCCTTCGTCTGAATATGAATGATGACACAAAATTATGAAGTATCATATAGATAGTGGGCATAGTTGACTTACTTGAGGAAATAGCTGACATACTCCAAGAACAGGCTACATTTGTACCCAGGATGTGCATTCAAACTAAAAAACCTCTGCAACAGCAGCCACCTGTGTCCACTGAGATTTTTGTTACAGATAAATCATTGATAACTCATTTTCTGACCCACACAGAATCTCTACAGATTTCAAGAGAACTGATATATTTAGCATAACTGCCTGATTCTTTCATGATTGTGTATTAAATTTTTGGCTTATTTCATTATACTTTTTGCTACTGATTCACTTTTAAGGCATTTTTGGTTTTTGTTTGTCCATTGCATGTGTCTGACTGTTTCACTCTCTCCCAAATGTTATGTTGTTGTGGCCATGGTGACAGGATGGAGTAAGTAGATATGCAGAGGATATCCCATGGCAGTGTGCATGCTGTGATTTAAGCCTTTAATACTAGTCTTAATTTTGCTCTTTTTTTTTTCCTCAGCAGCATAAGCCACTGTTAGAACAGCACACTCCACGTTGAAGTGGGTAGTATTAATGTAACTCGTATTTTTACTATTCAGAAATAGATTTTTTGAAGAATTTTTACACAGCTCTTTTCTTTGTCATCAGTTTGAATTTTGTAACATGCGTCACAAATTATTATTATTCTATTGTGCTTCACTCTAAATGTTTTGAAATGGCGTAGAGGTGAATAATTATGCAAAATTATAAGCATCGCTGATACCAACTAGAAAGCTTTTTTGGCTGCTGAAAATGCATTTGTTATACTTTAAGCAGGGTTAAACCTTTGGAATAACTCTCATTAATCTTAAAACATTGCATCTCTGGGGTGATTTGCCAGTGTGACCAGTGATCAGTTGCACTGCCAAGTTAAACATATTACATATTACAAACAGCATTACATATGCTGCTTTTCGGAAATGGTTAGGCTTTTTCTGATACCAGAATTGGCCCAAAGTACTGATGAGTGCAGTGGCTTAAGTTGTAGAGACTAATATGCAATACCATTACTCTCAAGATTCAAACAACCAAACAAACACAAAGACTGTAGAAAATAAGGGAATGATTGTTAATTCCCTATTGTTGAGATTTTTTTTAGCTTATGTATACTTACGACAATCTGAACAGTTAATGTGCATAACATAATTGAGCATAACCATTACAATTGCTTAGACAAATGAAAATTTAAATTCACTGATTGGGTGCAGCATGTAAAAGGTTCTTGGTATAGGTTGTTTTTCTAAACCCTAAATACTGGAAAACATTTATAACAAAATGACTGTGGGTAAAACAAAGACTGTCTCCATTAAGAGATGTAGATAAGATTTTGCAGCCTTGGTATGTATTGTACCATTGACACACCTTGTACCTTCATCTTAGCTATAAACATGAGAGGACCAGTGCATTAAAATGGCACACTTTGTTTAGGGCTGTTCATGTGGTGTGGCTAACATGCTATAGGACTTAACAATACTAATTGTTCTGGACCCGGGCCAATTGACACTTGCCCTATCCTGTTCTGCGTTGCTACATATACCTTAAATCTAATATGTATTAAATATTGTTAGGAATTTTTAAATACATGACCAAAATATATGTAGCAAATAGAAAAATACTTAATCATTCCTTTCATTTTCTGGCAAAAGTGTGTTTTGCTGTCAGTTGGACTTATCTGTCCAGCTAACAGCAAAAACTGTCATGGACTTGCATTATCGCTTTTCTCCAGCTATTATTGGTTTTGTAAAGAAAACAACACTTCAGGAAACAATGTAAGTGTAAAATCAGAGCTCTATTCTAATTTTTGTATAGTTAATCTGTTGTTTATTGGCATTTTTATATCCAGGGAACACAGCTGAAATTGGCACTTTTTTTTGGCAGATTTTTTTAAAATAATATTTCCCTGCCCCATGAGAATTGAGCAGTTACCCACAATGTGTTACTTAAGATTTGAAAAGTATGCAACTCCAGTATATAGTGACACATACATACTGTAACTAGTAGAAGTTTCTTAGTAAAAATGCTGTGGCTACCTTACTATTACACAAGTGACTTAGCTGTATTAGTGAACTGGTTTGCTGTGTGTGTTTTAGTTTGCTGTGCACATGGTAATGATCAGGATTGTAGGTTCTCATTTACACCTCTGTTTCTACAGGACAACAGCTTTGAACAGTTTATCATTAACTACTGCAATGAGAAGCTCCAGCAGATCTTCATTGAGCTTACTCTTCGTGAGGAGCAGGAAGAGTATGTCCGTGAGGTATGCAACAGCTGTCAATTAACAAGAATAGAAAATGAACCAAACGTTTTCTTCTAGTCTGCTATCACCTACTGCATGTTTTCAGCTGTGTTCACAATTCCTGCAGTGTACAGTATGGAGATAAACATGCAAAAATGTATGACTACCCTAAAAACTGACTAAATAAAGCCATTTTAGGAGTCAAGATGTTTGGACAATGAATTTGGATATTCCTTAAGGTCTTGTCATCATTGGCTTTTTTCCAATTTCAAACACAGCCATACTGTTCACTTATTTAAAAAAATCTGTTGTCGATAGTATACAGTATATACTACACAATATTTAGGGTTACACTATTTTAATAGTCCACTTTAGACATTTTACTAACTGTAAGTAACTTTGCAACTACGTTTTTAGTACATAGCAGATATTATATTCTGAACCAGACATCATCTGCTGTTTGCCTCCACTCCTTACAATGTGATTGTGGGACGGAAACTATTCCTCACTTCTGTCAGGGTAAACCAAATTTTCCCTGATGAGTTCAGAGCTTTGTTTGCTTTCAGAGCTCTGAGTATGTGCCCTGATGTAGCTGTGACCTCTGCACTGTGCTATTCCACTTATTGGCATCACTCCAGTTGAGTGCATGGGAAAATAGTGCTGCTCTAGAGACTGCGGAGGGACCCAGGGTTCTAAGAGACCAATCTGCCCAATCTACATTCCACATTCTCTGTTTTTGTACCCTCCTCCCACTTGCATCTGCCTCTTAGTTCTAGAAACGTTCACACAGTCCATTAGCCCACAGCTATTTTCCAGCTTGTTTGATCCAGTGTGGCCCGGATTGCATTTGATTTGTTGTTTAAACCCTATGGGTTGCATCTTTTTTAAAAAGGCCAAGGCAGTTTTTTTAGCTCAATATGATTTGGTGATGCTAAAATTGTTAATTCAATCCCATTAGTGTGTTCATTTTCATTTGTTTTAGCCATTCAGCACAGTGGTCAGTTGGTGTTATCCCATTAGTGAGGTTATCAGCCAGTCAGAGCACTATAGAGGCAATGCTTCTACTCGCATGACTTTTTGACTGTATTCAATATTTTGTCTTTACCCCCCCCTCACATTTAAAACTTCTAGGAGAACACATTGTTAAAAATAAAGATTTACACACTGTTCTCATATATCTCATATTTGTTGATGTTTGTTTTCTTCTTTTTTTTTTTCTTTCTGTGTTGTCAATATAGGCAATATAAAGGCAAAAAAAAGCAAAAAAAAAAACTAAACAAACACACTCAACCCCGAACCTTAGGTATCCGTAAGGTATAATTTGGCTGCTGTGTCCATAGTAAAGCACTTTCACGTTGCAGGAAATGAGGTAATCTGCATTTATTTTGTCTTCAGGGTATTGAGTGGACCAACATTGAGTATTTCAACAATGCCATCATATGTGACCTCATTGAAAATGTAAGTTGGTTTCTCATAGTATATATTTTTTTATATTATTGTTTTCTGCAGGTTTTTGGTGTATTGTAGTTATTTTTGAAATGGTTTTAAGATCCTATTTGTCTTGTCCTATTTGTGTTTCTTGTGTTGGCCTATTTTCTGTTGAAACAGGAGCCTACCTGTTAAAAGTAAATTTTTAGGAACATAGTAGCATAAACCCTAGTTTTTTCTTACAGAACCAGAATGGGATTTTGGCCATGTTGGATGAGGAGTGTTTGAGGCCTGGCACAGTGACGGATGAGACTTTCCTGGACAAGCTTAACACTGTGTGTGCTGATCACCAGCACTTTGAGAGCAGACTGAGCAAAAACTCCAAGTTCCTAACAGACCACAGTCTTCCACACAACTGCTTCCGCATCCAGCACTATGCTGGCAAGGTTAGACCATTAATGTTTGCCAAACTTTTACACACAACATTAAAATTCAAATACATTCAAATGTTTCAAAAGTACAACCACATGCATGCAAAGTTTAGGTTTTCACTTAAGGAATAAAATAGCTGTAAAAGTTAGAGCAAATTGATATAAATAATAATAATAACTCAATAATATGTGACCTCATTGAAAATGTAGGTTGGTTACATTTGGTTACATGTTGGTAACACAGGCCAAAGGAGATTCAGTATTAATTCAAGATCATTTATTATATTGGCACACACGGTCCAAACCCCTTTAAATGTCCCATTTATAATTAAGAGGCATACTGTATATCAGTCGAAATCCTAACTTTTTGTACATTGTAAAGATCTGAGCTGTGTGTAACAAAAGCATAATTACATGTAGCACTCTGTATACACAGGTCCTGTATCGGGTGGAGGGATTTGTGGATAAGAACAACGACCTACTCTACAGAGATTTATCCCAGGCCATGTACAAAGCTAATCACAGCCTCATAAAGCAGCTTTTCCCTGAGGGCAACCCAACTAAGGTCAACCTAAAGCGGCCCCCCACAGCTGGATTCCAGTTCAGAGCATCAGTGGGAACATTAATGAAAAACCTACTGACCAAGAACCCCAACTATATCAGGTGACCATGACAGGAACTTGACGGTGTAAATTTTCAATTGGGTATAATGTCACTTATTGGTATAGAAATTGGTAAGGATTTATCATTATTATGGATTGTTAAAAAAAGTCTTATAATTTAGATTTTTGCTTTCACATGTTTTTATGACAGTTAAGTACATTTCTCCCTCAATTTCCTTCACCTTTATTATCATACTGTCTTGAGCTAATTATAGTGTTTTTTTCTGTATTATAGTAATTATATAGTAATTGCAACTTTTATTATTATTATTCAATTCAGCATAAAGGCAATGCATAAAAAAACTATATGTAACTACATATTTTACTATTTAAATTGCATTAGAATGTGTTAGAATATGTTGTTATAAAAATAATATCACAATGCACCATTCTTAATAGTGCTAAAATGGCTTAATAGTGCATCAATGGCTCCCGTAAGAATTATGCATGCAGTTTAATATTGATTTTTTATGTTTTATTAGTTTATATTTCAATAATATTGAAAACATTAATTTATGTTCTTGTTCTTCAGGTGTATTAAACCCAATGACAAGAAAGCAGCCCACATATTCACAGACTCACTAGTGTGCCATCAGGTGCGCTACTTGGGCCTGATGGAGAATGTCAGAGTAAGAAGGGCAGGTTATGCATTCCGCCAAGCATATGAGCCCTGCCTGGAACGCTACAAGATGCTCTGCAAGCAGACCTGGCCCCACTGGAAGGGCCCAGCGAGGTTAGACCACCCATGACAACCAGCTATTAAAACTGCCTTTGTGAAATGCATATGCAGAACTTATCAGGTCTTTTCATTTAGTTTTAAATACTTTATCTGAAGGCTTCAGAGTTTTTCAGAACATGTTGTACAGATGATGTCATTATACTGCCATCACATTTGGGATAAAGTAGTATGTTCAGTGACTATCTCCTCCTACATGATCTTTGTTTGTAGATATTTAAACATGCTGTATCTTGCCTCTCTTCTTGTCTTGTGGGTTTATCAGTTACTTACGCAAACGTAAACCTGAGGCAGTTTACTGATATATTTACTTGTATCTGATAGCAAACATGTCGGGACAAAATTTGCCGTCATAATAATGCCATTTCTGGACACTGAATCATTTTACTAGGCGACAGTGGCTAGACTTATGCTTTACATTTCATTCACATCAGACACTGTTTGTTATCTCCAGCATATTTCTGTGGTAAATCATAATGTACATTTTGACTTGTGTTGTCCTCTCGCTTCATTTTCAATTTGTTTTGTTGATGTTTCTAATCATGGATGAACCTGACCTGTGAATGTGCTGTACAGTGGGGTTTACAGTTTGATCCCATATTGAAAAAGTTTTTTACTACTACCCATTCTTCCTGTTATTATTTAAACTAAAAACAATTTAAATATTTTAAACAATAAGTAGGTTCTCAAAGATTCCCAAATATTTTTTTAAATACTCAAATATAAGCATATTGATATTGACCACAAGATGCTGTTTGTAGCATTTATGCTGTTTGAACATTGTGCCAGCAATATCAAGGTTTAATTCCTGGGAAGATGGATACTGGCAAAACGTATACCTTAAATGCACCCTAAGTCACTTTGGATAAACACACTTGCAGAACCTGCGAAGCCCATGACAACTCAAGTTAAAGGACTAACTCCTTAAAATCACCAAATTTGTACAAAATGTGTAAATTTGATGATTAAACATTTTTTACTAAGTTAATATAATTAGCAAATAAAAGTTGGAAGCATTTTTACTAGTTTTCCCAAACTTCCCCACTAAGCTGTCTACTGTGTCTACTGTGTGAGTGTCAATTAACAGCCTGCTGGTCTGTGTCTTATCAGGGAGGGTGTTGAGGTTCTACTGACAGATCTACAGGTGCCTGTTGAGGAGTTTGCTTATGGACGTTCCAAGATCTTCATCAGAAACCCCAAAACGGTGAGTTGAGAGTAATAGGTTACTGCACATTGAATTCTATTTAAATCTTGTTTTCATCTTAAAGAAGATTGATCTTTCCATATAAAAAAAACAAATAAAACTAACCACTCAAAGTACAGCCTTGCTCATAAGCTTACATACCCCTCAAAGAATCTGTAAACACTGTTGGCATATTCTATATTTACAGGTATCATAACAAATGGTTTCAGTGTTGAGCTAAAATAGTTTAATTGAGGCAGTTTACACATCTTTCTTTATATTGTACATTTCCTTGCGTTGAGTTTCAGTGACAACCTGCAGCCAGTGGAGGATTTAGGCATGGCAGCCACACTGGATGGCATTTTGCATAAGGCAGCACAGGGCTTAACCACACATCATGTCAATAATATCATAATATCATATCATGTCAGTTAATCTGGTCAGGGGTCGAATTGTGCACTGTCTACACCCAGTGACGTACTCTCACTTAAAAGTATGAGAAGGAGGGGCAGGGTTAGGTGACATCGCCTCAGGGCTTCCAATGAGGACACCCGAGGTGACATTAGAAGGGAGAGCGAGAAGTTCTAAATCAATGGGTTCACCCAAGGCACCATAAATGCTAGAACTGCCAGTGCCTGTACTTGCAGCCTTTTGTGATAGCTCGATAAGTCCTGCATTTGTCCTGAATGATAAAGCTGAAGCTCAACATCATTGGAACACTGTGATTGAGTACTCAAATATGCAGAACATGAAAAAACAAAACAATAAATTTGCAGTTCTTAAGGGATTTTTGTCATGAACAGTGAGCAACTGCAGAGCCTAAGACAAAAACAAGACACTCGTGCACAGTTCTCAAAAAGCTCCAAATGGGCATTGATGTTTGGGGAAACAATATAGAATAAGAAGCAACGTGATGATTTATTTTGTTTTTGGAATGTTTACACAATCGGTTCATATATATGTAAATGTCTGTTCAAAAATCAAGTAGATTTATTATGAAGAGCTAAATGAAAAACAAATGCAATTTTATGACTCATTAAAAAATGATAAACACCTTGCAGTTTTTGCAAAGGGATATGTCTAATTATTAGCAGAGTTGTGTGACTTACAATTCCATAAGTGGTGAAAGAAATGGATTTGAAAGACGAAAATAGAAAGGCTAATGAAAGTATTGTGTAAATAATGTGTTAATAAGCCGTTTTAAACAAGCCGATTTGTTTCTTTAGGCTTCTTATAAAATTTGTAGCAATATCTCTCATGAAAAAAAGAGATGCAAACAGGTAGTGACATGTTTTCACTTATCCAATGTTTGTCAGTTAACATGGAAAGGAGACTCTGGCCAAGAAATTCCAAAGGAGACCATCAGCTTCTGTGCTGCATTGAAGTTTAAGCATCAGTTTCATGTCCATTTCTCCTGCATTATCCTCTGTCTCTAGATTCAATGTCCATTTCATGTCCATTTCTCCTGCATTATCCTCTGTCTCTAGATTCAAAGTCCATTGAGTTAAAGATCATTAGCATTAATCATCAAGTAAACCTGTTACTGTATTACTATGTAACCTGCCCACAAGAAAACATATTTACTCAGATAAATAAAATGAGTACTCATTGTATAGCTATATTTGAGAAGTGAATAAATATATAATGTGCCAGAAACCTTTATCAGGTGCTTAAAGTGTAGACAAATTCAACCTTGTAATGTACCATATAGTTTTGTTTTTAAATTGTCATTGCCAGACCTGGAAAACTGAAATTACTGAAGTAGGAAGCAAGGTTATTATAGTTCTGCATTTTTAAATTAGTTTTTATTATGATATCGTTTTCAAATGTGCTATAAATTTTAGTTTAGTTTTAGTTAGT
>JAZGTI010009700.1:0-18519 GCA_036877585.1 Botia kubotai | reverse complement strand
GTCCAAGAGTCAACATGCATTAACATAAACAAATTTTCAAGGTCTTGAAAAACGAATATTCTTTCAGTTCCATGGATCGAGGAAGTGGTATTTGAGCCAAACATTCACTTCAGTTACAAGTTTTGACCTTGGCTTACGTTTCTTTCGAACAAAAGGAACAATTTGTTTTCATATTTAATCAAGGTCAGTTCTAGGTTACTTTTGAATGCTGTAATGTATTTTGTTCTATATCAAAATGTCCTTCAGATCATCTTTTGGTGTGATGTTTTGGTAGTTGTGGACGTTGACTGTGGAGAGTTTAGCTGTGCTGTATTTAACTTAACAGAGAATGAAGACCAAACTTCCATGAAGACCAACTATAATCACAATATACCATGGCTAATACATTATATTCTCTTATTATATATTCATTTATGTATTATTATACTCTTACAAATTTTAATTTAAAAATATGGAATATACATTTATTTTATTGAAAACTATAAAAATATTGAAAAATATTTTTTTGTTGTTTTTAAAATTACATTACCTTGTTTTGGGTCTCTTTCTGTGTATCTCTCTCTTTGTCTATCTTACACACAAACACACTCTCATATACTGTTTAGTTACTTCAGTGTGTTGTTCCTTTAAAAGGGTGTCAGTATTTGCATTGGTTTGTAAAAGGCTCATTCTCCTGTTAAAATCAATTAGCACTATTGTCCTGTGTGTTTTGGAAACATGATTTGTCTGTTTGCCCAACTCAGAAGTGATCCCTAATCTCTAGTCTTGAGTTTGGGTGTTTGACAACACCTTGCGCAACTAGTCTGGCCCTCCTCTCAACCTCTGCATACACTGTACTTTTTAACATAACACAAGGTCAACAGCTTATTCAAAGTTGATATTAGATGTTATGGTTGTCTTTAGCCAATCAAAAATGGCCCAGCCATTTATGTATAAACCAAGAATCTCCTTCCAATTGTCCCATCATAAAATAATATATGTATTTTAGGTTATATATGTAGAGGAAAATAGTGGTTTTAAACCCTTAAGGTTGTAACTCTTATCCTGTTTTTTTATCAGTTCTATGCTGTGAGATACACATATTGTAAATATATACTAATATATTAATGAGATTTTGGTATATAAATTTAAATTAATTTTAAACTGTTATTTATTGTAATATTTGAATGATGCTTGATCTAGAAAAACTTATTTTAGTGTTGTGGGTGGTTGCTTATTGGCCCAAGTTAAAAGATATTTTAGTGTCTAGTGTAGTAGTGTAAGTCTATTATTTGTAATTGTATCATAATCATTGTAAGTCACTTTGGATAAAAGCATCTGCTAAATAACTGGTGGAATGCAGTAATTCCTATAAAACAAAATAGTACTAGGTCCTCCCTAAAATGTACTCCCTAGTACATTTTTACTAGGAGAAGTAGTAGTACACCTCTCATTATTAAGTCCTATGATTTGAGATATCATTTATCTCTGTAGTGTTATCTCTGTAAGTAAATGCACTAGTAATAGTGATGCTTGCCTTCTCAAGTACCACTAATAAAAAGAATGTGCTTTATAGATGAATGACCGTCCTCTGGTCTCCCTGCCACAGATTCTGTCTCTTTAGAAGAAACTCCTGCATGTGGTTGCTGGTGCTCTTTGATCGCCTGCTGCTAAATTATTATCACTGCCAGCCATTTGTTGTCCTCTTTCATTATCTTGAGGCAGCTCTGTTTTTAAGCTGGAACTCTGACACACTCCTTTATGTTATCTAAACTAGTACCTTTTTCATTTCTGGACAGAGGGCGACTATGAGGACTGTACATCTCTGTGAAGAACAGAATAGGAGAAAAGTGCATATTTTGTTTTAAATAAAAATATACACGTGAACTAAGTTCTGTTGATGTTGTGATGTTGTCAATATATGTGGGTGTGTAGATCTGGGGAAACACTGTGGTGATGTGTCATACACCAGCAATAAGTCATAATGTCTAGTCCATCTTTTCTAAAACCACCAGGATTTAACTGAAGTGTCTGCAACATGCTTTAAATAGACACCATCTAGTTCTGTGTCCGGATAATCACCCCAATTTAACATGCTTTCCTCTAGTCTTCTGTAAGGTGGTTTGTGGACCTTTCTAAGGTAGGTACTGAATTCTTTTTTTAGATGGACAAGGTACATCCTCATTTATGATGAAGTGATACCTAATTGCCATTGTTAGCAGAAGTTATTATTGGTCTTAAAACTTTCTTTTCTTTTCACATATTAATCATATGTTTAATCATAACTTTAATAATTAAGTTTAGTATAAGTTCAGATTTTAACTTCTGTGTTAATCTTCAAAAATTTACATTTAGATGATTTAAATGTCTTTGTGTATGCAAAATTAAAAAGTAAACAGAAAAACGCAAATGTACAAATCAAAATCAACACTTTTCTCATTTGTTTTGGTGTACAACCTTTTAACTTTAATGGTGAAGCAAAGGACAAAATACTGTAGAATAAATTAGATTAAAAAAAATAGCCACAAGCACATTTTTGATTTGTACAACAAAGCAACGTAACATATTGGTATCTTGATTTCCATATATACAGAATAAAAAATATATTTTTATTCTTAGTCCACTTATTTCAGTGTCAATTATTTTTGTCTCAATAACAACAAACAAACAAAAACAAACAAAACATATACAACGTCTTTCTTTTTATAATTTTTTTTCTTAATTTGTGTTATCCTTTTTTGTATTTTTAATTACATTTTAAATTGCATTTCCATTAGGAACATACTAAAAACGTAAACTTTTTCAGTCCAAAATGTAACACAAACATCTTAGTTTTTTTTTTGCTTGTCATTTCTTTTCTTTTTTCACAAATTGCTTCATTTGCGACATTGCACAGTGGTAAAGAATTCTGTGTTCGGTATTGGAAATATTAACAAAAACAACTGCAGAACAAAAGTTTTTCTTTTTTGGATCATGTAGGATCCTTTTAATATTTAGTGAAAAAAATATGAATTATGAATGAATCTCCCAATTACACAAAATAATCATTAAATATCAAGGCGGCACATTCACTTTTTTAACAATCCACAATTAAAAATAAACTGTAAGTGCTGTTTTAACCATATTTAGATGGCCAGTCACACATGGACTGCGCAGCAGTGCAAAGCACACAAAAGAGTGAGCTGCAGTGGGATGAAATGATTAAAAGGTTTGCAAACATGGAAATCTTTGTAGGGGGGCAAAGCATTGCGACATATTGGAATTTTCTGGGCAATCTGTTCTGAGACAGCCTAATAAGGTAGGCAACGCTAAACTAAGTTCTTTGGTGTTGTTCACTATTTCATAAAATGCACGTGTACATAGTGTAGTGCTAGTTTTCTTGGCCTTCCCCTCTTCTCTCTCTGTTCATTTGTAGTCTCTTTTGTTAGACTCATTCTATGTAGGTATGTCTGTTTAGAAGTGCTTTGTTTATCCTCTATATTCTATTTGTATATGTGGCTACGCTGATCAAAATGTTGATATAGTGCAAAACTGTAAACGTTTTAACGTCTCTTTTTTTAACATAACAATAAAGTACAGAAATCAAAACAAAATAATAACATTATTAACAATAGTCAGAATAATTAGAATAATAATATAGACAAATGTTTGGTTCCAGCAGCCCGTCAAACTTCTTTCAAGTATCTCTCAACAACGCATACAAACACACAAACGTATACAAATACTCCCATAGGCACACTGTACATACACACATTTTCATATACACAGACACACACAACACACGTGTAACATTAAACATACATACAAAGTATACAAAGTCAACAAATGTTAACTCTTTTTTTAGTTTGTAAAAGTAAATAGTTAAGAAACAAAAACAACACCTTGATGAAAAATATATCATAATACTTGACAGTTGCATAGGTTTGAGATTTATTTTCAGGCACCTCATCTTCGTGATCTCTCTCTTCTTGTAGTGCATGTCTGCGCTGCATGGTAGGCCGCATAAATACCCTCTGACCTTGCTCCCTTTGCTTTGTAACAAAAATATATTATATTTTCTTTTCTCTTTTGAAAGTGCCACAGAGATTACTCTGAGTTACAGATACCCATTGTAATGTGATACCCATTGGATTCTAAGAAGACCACGCACAAGTGGTCGAGAGAAAGAGAGGCCTGTCTTCTTGAGTTTGTCTTGAGGCAGTGAGATATAGGAGTCTCCTCTCCTCCCTCCATATCTCTTTGTTTTTCTTACCCTCCAAGTCATTTGTCATGGGGCTAAAGTTCTTGCCCCTACTATCCAACCTTGCAGCTCTGTGTCTCTTTCCCTGCCCTTCTCATTCTCTTAGCCATCTTACGAACACCCACATTCTTCTACAATCATGTTTTGGATGTCCTTTTTGACAATTTTCTGCTCCTCATTGTAGTAGAGCATGGACATGGCTCGCAGACGTGTGGGCACACAACATGACTTGATGTTGTTAAAGGGGCTATACCCTCTCATGCGATAATGGTTGATGACGGTAGAGTGAAAAGACAGCGAGTTGCCAGTGATGCTCGCAACATGGCTGGGACAGTCGCCTTCACAGTAGTTGGCATGGTACCCAGATGGAGCGATGATCCAGTCGTTCCAGCCAATGTCCTTGAAGTTTACATAGAACTGACGCTTGCAGCAGACACGCACCTTGCCGTCGCATTCCAGGCCTCTTTTGCGACGTCTCCTTAGGGTCAGATCATCCATCTGCCTCACCACAGCCATGAGGAATGGCCGGTGAGATTGCTCACGTTCACCACCTCCTGGAGTTACAAGCACAGGCGTGGCCCGTGCATCAGCACACAGCGGACAGGAGACGCGCAAGCTTAGTGCACTGTCCCCTTTCTGCAGCAACTGCTGCACACTGGCCGACACAGGAAATGTATGCCAGCCACTCCGCCGTGTGTCCACTGACTTCTCTGCCAGCAACTTCTCACCTGTGCCCTGCTGCAGGAGCAGCCGAATTGTGACGTTAGCACGGGTACGATTGCCCTTTGGCAGTCGAAGAAAGAGCCAGACATTGGCTTGTTCCACAAGAGACATCTCGCCACCTTCCTTAGAGATGAGAAAGTTGATAAAGCCTGGAGCTTCACCTGAGGGAAAGGAAGAGAAGGAGACAAAGGTGATTAGTTAAATGAGCTGATCTTTTTGCTTTTGTTGCACTTGTGTTTCACTTTAGCCTGAGGCTCTGGTTGACTTTGGAGACAGTACAGCAGTTCCAACAGAACTGACAATGGGAGTGGCAGCATCAGTGAAACAGTTAAGCTTTGTAACTAGTTTTTCAAGGTTTCTACAAAACAATCTTCTTCTGTTACATGTGACTATTGAATAAATAGGGACATGTAGTCATGCATCCTTTTCTCACACACCAAATGCAGAAATGTGAATCAGCTGTTACTAGGCACATGCTTTCAAACAAACAATCCCCCCCTTTGCCAGTACCACCTTGAAATTTACATTACTGAAGGTTTCAACAAGATTTTAACCCAACTGCACAACCTCTGCTGATAAATAATTAAGCAACTAAGAGCCTATTGGCCTGGAACAAGGATTTTGCTGAGGGAAGGGTAACACATAATGAGCAACATACAGCATGCAGCTGGATGCAGTGATGTGGCATGTGGCTTGCTGTCTTATTGAACTGTAAAAGGCTGGTCCCTCTGGCTTTGATTCACATTGTGTTAAAAACACAGGCAAGGCCTCTGGAAAATCTCAGTTCACGGATTATTTGGGTACTTCTAAACAAATCCTATAAAAGTTTTTCAAAGAAAGGTTTTTTAATTTAAACTTGTCAAATTATCGAATATAAAATGGTTGGCAACAAAGTATTTATGTAAAAAATATTTCTGTAAAAGATTTGTATAACAGAATTCTACATATAAATATAGTCAGAGAAATATTGTATAAATACTACACCTGCCACTACATTTTTACAGGATTACATACAGTATTACACATAATAACAATGATGTCAAACTACAAGTGTGTTTGTGTGTGTGTTTGCAAGAGCGTATTTAAGGATCCCTGGCCCAAACCCATCTGTCCAAACACAGCCGAGATTCACAAACGCAGTCTAAAAATAATGGGCTTTTACCAGCAGTGGTCAATGCATTGTTTCCCTTTTAATCTGCACCCAGTGAAAGAATCAAGTATCGTTAACATTTGCTAAGCTGAGTAAACCCTTCAGCTACCCCTCCACAGCAGAGACCCACATCCAAAGAAGAAAGAAAACTGCTGTGTGCATAAGAGCTTGCAACTCTGCATGCTTCTGAATATATTTGTCAGGAAGCAAAAAGAAATTTTGAAATTTGAGGAGAAGGACTACAGACCCACACAATAATCCCTCAACAATAAACATCAATTTAACCACAAGGGCAGAGTTTGCACAGCTGTCCTGCACACAAAGATGGAGAATAACATTTACACATTCCTCCCGTCCCCCATCTGTGTCTTCAAAAGGGGCGGGTAACTGAAGTATAGAATCACCTGGGAACTTAAGTGTGTGGGGGGGATGGGTGATGTCCACTCCTCTTTAAACATGGCTTTAGTTAATGTGTTCTATAATCCCCTTTTTTGTCAGGTTTACCTTAGGGGGAATCAGCCTCTTTCATCTCCTTGTTGGCCTTCTATCATATTGTATAGCTTGCAATGCCCCAATGCTCGAAGCTCAATGGCTTTTGCAGTAAAGAAGTAGGTAACCTGAAAGGTTGTTGAAACACACCTCTTTCGATGGAGTTTGTTTGTAGTGTTCTTGGTTAACTGATATTTATCTTTGATTAATTTGGTAACAATAATGATTAAAGGCTATTTTTTTCCACGCACATGCTGGTTAAAAGAAGATGGTGCTAATAGATACTTAATGGATTTTGTGGAACCATTCAAAAACCAGAACATGTGTATACTTGATGTGTTTTTTTTTTTGAGGTCTTACTGACTATTATGCCACAAGTTTTGGGTTAAACCTTTAAAACATCAGGCCATTACAGAGATGAAAGATCAGAAGGGCAGGATGTTGTGGTGATATCATGAAAACACTTCCTCAGTTCCTACAGGAATGAAAGATTCTTGACCCGTTTTCGTCTTTGACCCAAAAAGATGTTAAGTTAGAAATAAAAGGCTGATGGTGGAAATATGACTCTTTTAATGGTGTGTGGGAGTGAATGATTTGAGTTCCTCGCCTGTTATGCAACATATTTCAAATGCAGTCCTGTCAGCCATGAGGATGGATTTCACAGACTAAACAACTCTGGCACTAGAGTACACTGTGAGCAATAATATCATATAAAATTCATATTCTTATATTTTAAACAATAATCAATTAAGATCAGGATAATTATAGCTTAAATTGCTACCATAATGCAATCAAGTAGAGACTAGATCCTAAATTGTCCATAATAAAAGCAGCTATTCCAATAGAAATAAAAGTATTCCAATAGAATATATACAACGGCGATCAGCACTTCACTCATAAAACATCACTTGGCATTATAATGTCATTGAATAGATGACAAAACACTGAATTCCTATCAGTGCATAGGATGGTTTTGCAACTGCATTTATGACCTTTTTATGAAAGAGTAATTAAAGCTTTTTTCCCAACCATAACACTGTAGAGTTTTGTATACATTCTCAGGCCACTCTCCTAACACTGGCGAACCATTTTGATGATACCACACCCTGCGCCGTAAAGGCCAACCATGCCTGATATATACTTCCTCTTACAGCCTTGTTCACTCTTTATCTGGTCCTCATCACCCACAGGCATTTGAGGCACAAACAGCAGGCCTGATTTACTGCCCCATCTAAGTCAGGCACCCTGTCTAGCAGCAAAGAATCACCAGCTTCAGCCAGCCCCTGAAGGCCAGTGCAGCTCCTAGGGAACAAGGAGGGTAATGAAAGTTACTGCTGCCTCCCCCCTCTTAACCTTTGGGAAAATTTTCTGGAACATGGCTCAAGCCATGCTGAATAACTGAAGGACATGGACCTGTTTTTTCAAGTTCAATGTGACTGCAGTCTCACACAAATGCAGGGCCCTTTACAACAAGGCACTTTAGGTAATGATGTACTACTGTATAGCGATTGATCTTACGCATTGCTATTGATTTTTAAGGATCGAAGATTGGATGCAGTTTTTTGACTTTCTAGGCTTGCTGCTCTTCTACCAAGACAGCATCTGTAAGTAACTAACCCTAAACCACTCTCAAGAGCAGGTTTGGATGATGCATCAGCTGTCATAATAAAAAATGAGCATAATTGGCATGACACCGCAGCATCTTTTCCATTCGTTACTTTGAAGCTAAGTAAGCTTTAAGCCACATATTAGCAAATGTCTGGAGCAGTAAGGTATCTTGCAACCTGAGAAAGAGAGTTTTTGGACCACACTAATGCTAAGAAATCCTTGGCTAACAGTGAGACTTTCTAATGTGGTACTTTGATATTTATAGTGGCTTGAAAGAGAGGTTCTTGCTATTACTATTACTGTATAAGGAAATTCACTCTCATCCAAGCTAACTTCTCTTGTTTGCAAAGAAATCAATATTTCAGTCTAGCAAACTAACCGCTCTTACAGGAAAAATAGGGAAGTCTTATGATTATTACTGAAAGAAAGGCAGAATTTCAGGGTTTTACTGGGGACAAATTACTCTGAAAAGAGTATAAGATGTAAATATTGAGTCATTGTTTCAGAACATGTCAAGCTTTGCATATGCAGCCCGCATGCCTGAATGACATCAGAAAGGCCAAAAACTATGCGCCCACACGTGTTCACCACATCTAGAGTAAAGTCCTTGGTATGTCTGAAGATTCTTCACATAACCTCAGTAAAATCTAACCACTGCTCTGGAGACTGGACACTTTTTTCTCAAGCTCAGCTCTTGATCTCTATTTACAAGACTCTGCATTTGTTAAATCATTCCCTTTTGTTTGGAAGCAATGACTATCCAACTTAGTATCTCATAGATTTAATGAAAAAGAAACTTTTCGAGAACTTAGCCAAAATCTGTGGTTGGTTTTATTTCTATGACCTCTGGCGCACACTTAGGATTTCCCTGATATCCATTGTGAAAAAATACAATTGTTTATTTTCATGTTTATTAGATAGAGGTGCTGTTATTCCTCATTCTTTAGTACTGGCAGTGCCGGTCTGCAGACTAAAAGTTTTTCATTATTCACAGACATGCTAACATACACAAGCACTGATTGTACATGGCTGCAGGCAATACATTTATATTGAGAGTAAGCCTTAGCATCTAACCCACATCCAAACAACACACTATATATAGGAAATAATTGTTTAAACAAATATAAAATGCAGCATGACAGTCCTCGTATCTGCTAACTGATATTGATTTTTGAAGTTTATTTCTGAACCTTAAATCAGCCAATATTTAAAGAGGACAAAAGCTAACTAGAAACTTGCATTATCATGAAGGAAACTTTAATCCTGTTTTGCCATTTCAGTAAAATATTGTTCAGGAACAAACTTTAACCAATGTAAAGTTGTGTTGTCAGGCCAAATTGCTTCATTTTAAAGCCAGTTTTGCTTCACCACAACATTTTATTGTTAAAAAAATTGTTATATTACGTCAACCAAAAATTATCAAAACAAATTAATGAATACTGGCAGTTTCTTTGTACTTAGCTTTATAAGCTACATCAGCACAATGTGTATGTGTCTGTAAAGTATGTGAGACCATTATGAGGGCAGATTCTTGGATGAGATTCCAGACAGATAGTGTATGCACAAGTCTGGTACTTATATAATTCACATAGTTACAGCTGTCTAAACAACCCACTTTACACTTAAAATCAAATCAAGAGTGTAATAAGAACCAATATGCAGCACTATGCATTACAGAATTTAGTTGAAAATCAATCAAGTTGCATTTATGTCTCTGCTTATGATGCCTATCAAAATATATTACCTGGTGTTGCATTGCAGACTAAATGATATTTGTTCATCCTTTTTTATCCTAAATTTTTTTTTATTATTTGACATCTTACTGTTACTCTGCAGTTTCAGTTTTTTTTGCAAAGGTCTGCCACCAAGCTTTATTACATCCCCCTTGTGGTGGATTTCGAGAACGGCTCATTTTTTGGAGCGTTCATGAACCGCAGATGAATATCTAATAACAAATGTCAATGCAGCTGCATCTCGCGCCAGATGCAAGAGTGGAATTTAAGCGCGGGAAACCTCAGGAGCGTGAAGATTATCGCGAGGGTTCTGTGTGATAACATCGTGATGGATTGGCGGGACAAGATAAGGGAATATACTGAATACATTGACGCTTTTATAAGCCTTTGTTTAATATTACCTGGCGTCTGAATCTCGCGTGATGCAGATACGAAGAAGGGACGTATCCATGATACATCATTGTTTTGTCAGGTTTGATTATAAATCTGAAACTTAAACGCTGTTTTTGTGACTGACAGCATACATTACAGTCCAGAAAGTCTGTAGAAGTAACACTCACCTTAAGGATTTATGAGTTATTATAGGGTAATTAAGGCAAGTCCTGGAATGTTAAAATTGATAAGTTGAATAGAAGATAACAAAAATATTATATTCCCATAAAATTTAAATAAGATATATGTAATGTGTTTAGTTTTGCCAATACTAGGCAGAAATCTGACTTTTTGGTATTTGAATGGTTGGACAAGAGATTGTGGTTTTGATTTCTTCCCTCCGCCTGAGAGGCTGTACATTTCTGTTCACATGCTTTTAATATACAATAACGCAGTAACACATAACACAATTCCTTGTGATCATCAGTTTTATATAGTTTTGGCTATTGATTTAAATTCTATTGTTTATAGCTGGTGGCAGTGTGGCTTTTTCATCACTTGAATATGAGAGCGTTGTCGAACTATACGACAAGCTTTTGCCTGGCACCTAAATATTATAAGGGTATGGTTCTCATAAAGAATCACCCTGATGTGGTGGAAAAATTTACTGTTTTGAGATTCCAGTATAGTTGCAGAAAATGTCAGCCAATATGCGCACTTAAAACGAGTCAATTTAAATTCATACATTGTTTCTTCGTGTTAATTAGTTAATGACTTATTATTGTTAATTTGTCTGCAACAAATCTAAAAATGTAACTTCTAAATAGTCATTCTCTGGACAAGGCTGCAGTGTTAGTCTTTCTCAGCTCCCTAACATCATAAAACATCTTTCATACAGGCAATCCAATTGCTCTGTTTGCTGCTTTTTAGGTCTGACACATCTGTTGAGTGCTCCAGCAGCACACCGCAGGTTCTCCTGTCTCTCTGTGTCACTCACGACCCGTTTGAGCTATATGACTCAGAGAAGAACCCAATCTTTCCTTACATCATGGGCTTGACAGCTCTCACTGCAGCCGACAATGTTCTTTTGATTTGAAAACTAACACAAAGGCAGTAACTGAACAGCCTTCTTTTTTCTCCTATAATGTGAAGTCCTTTTTTATTCTTTAGTATATTTTTTATCTCCCTCTCAACCCTCTTCAGTCACATACAGAAGTTACGTAGGAGACTGTCAGTCCCCAGGGAAGTGCTTCTGTGCAAAGCTTATGGCTAGATGCCCCGGGGTCTTCACAGATAATTACTGATTCTGTAAACCAGCAGGAGGTTTGTAGGGACCTCGAGAGGGGGAGTACATTGCCGCAGCTCTGTCCTCTGCTCTCTGACTTTGAGCAGTGGCAACAGGTTTTCTCGAACTTTTCAGACTAGTGATATTTAGTTAAAGTTTCATAAACCCACCTCAACTGTCTATTCTAACAAGGGAGAATTTGACAATTTACTTTAATGTATATTAAAGGTAAAGTCACTCTTTATGCAGTATTTATCAACATTTGTTTAAAATTTTGGACTCACCGGCTTCAGCAAAGGTGATAATTTCAGTCTGTTCCGACTGTTCAGTCTCCGAACGGCTGCTGGCCTCATCCTCAATCAGGACACTCCCGTCCTTGGCCACCCGCCCCACATGTACCTTGCGGATGGCATTGAGGAGCGCGGCACGAGGCACCGGGTGTGTGATGTTGGGACGTTCTTGCAGGTGCAGCATGTTAAGTATGTGTCTCTTCACTGCCTCGACCACATCTTGCTGAGCTTCCTGATCTTCGCCCTCTGAGCCACCTTTTCGAAGCCGTGCCAGGGCACAGGATGGACAGTCCGTGGCAGCTCCCTGTACAGATGTTGCCAGGCTCCCTTTGGTGACCATGGCACTGAGGGAGCAGGTCTGGATGAGCAGCAGGAAGATCCCGCTTAGCAGAGGAAAATGGGACATCCTTAAATAAGAAGTGTCAGTCACTGAGCAGAGCTGGAAGGTGCAGATTGGACACACCAATTACAAAATGATAAACTTACTTATAAAAGTTCCTTCTTAATAAAACAAAAATCCTTCCAGTAGCTGACAGCTGGCTATAAAGTCTGCCTGTGGATGAGTTCAATCTGACAAAGATTTAAGCAGAGCAAAAAAATTAGAGCTAAACTACAAGGGAAAAAAGTGATGAAAAAAGTGTAATCCTTGCTGGTAAGTTTTGAGACGAGGTGCTGATCAAAAAGCAGGAGTAGTTCTGTCAGTGGATTTCTCCCTCTCCAGGTCCTTGAGAAGTTTGTATGGGATGGGCAGTCAGCTTCTGGATGTGCCCCAGGGAAGCAATGTGCTCGTAAGAGGTCTGGGACTGCTCACTGTGGAGGAGTTGAATGGTTTTGTTGAAGTGGGCTGGACTTTTTCACTGGCTCTTGCTCCCCTGTCTGTCTGTTTCTACTTCTTCTCCCCTCCTTTACACAGTAATTATACTTCCCTCCCTCCCTCCCATCCTCTTTGCTCCCTCCCACTCTGTGCGTTTTCTTTTTATTTATTTCTTTTTTTAATTGTTCTATTTGTAGGGCAGAGTAACTTTCCCCCTGCAGGACTCATGGACCTACGCAGACATGACAAGTGATTTGTTGTTAAGTGCTTGCTATTCTTACGAGTCATAATCTCCCAGTCAGTCTTCAGTCTACACCTCTCTCAGACTTAGTCATAGTGCAGTCTGCAGTGATGTTCATTCATATGTATTGGCAAATGACGGGTCTTTTGCTTTTACAAACTGCTGTACTATGAACTCACAAATATTTGTATATAAGTAATAACTGGCAAATAAAGAAATGCTGTTCTTGCAAGTAATTAAAATAAAATATTACTTAGTACTTGAGAGATTTTCCCAGAGTCTTTTCCCAGTCATATAACACCATGGTGACACATAATTTCCTCTGAAATGTGTTAGCCAATTTTGGTCAGTCGAAGATTGTCAAAGTCACGTTTTTATAGAATACCAATTTTCCTCCTAGTTAACAAGTTCTCTTACTGTTAAGGAAGAGACGTGTTGACGTCACATTAACGTGTTGTGCGTTAAGTCTTCCATGCTTCCCCTTTACGGCAGCAACACATGCTGTGTGCAGATTAACCAGGAAGTGCCCGGAAGGCTAACTTCCTGTTTAATTGGCTGAGGACAGATGTCTGGGATTCTTAGTGAGACAAGCAGCTGGGCTTGTGACATCATCAAAGGCTGAGTAGAGGGCATGTATGGGTCATCCGTCTGCATATCAGCCAAAGCTTGTATAAGGGATCCCGCCGTCATACGAGTCAGATGATGCCATAGTTTATGTAGACTTCCTCACCATATAAGAAAGGTGTTTTTCTATTTTGTGTTACTCAGAAAGTTCTGATTCAGGAGACCCCCCTCCTTGATGACGCTAGTTGAGGTCAGTGTCTAATGTCTGCCATGAGAAAGTCAATCTCTAAAAATGTAATTTAAAAAAGTCAGAGGCAAAGGATTTTTATTTAATTGAGCAGACTTTTTATTGTCATTAAAAAAGTCTTTTTTTAATTTAATTGATCCTTTGGCATTTTGGGACCAGTAAATAGTTGTTTTTAATTTTGTCATCATTACACCATTTTAGTAATTCCTATATGCATTCTTTATTAATTACAGGTCATTTGATTTGGTTTGATATCAGGATGTTACATTTTTTGGAGGTTTTTGGACAAATAAGTTTATATGTATTTATGAATCTCATTAACTTTCGGGTATGATTCGGATAGATTTTAGTTGGAATCTGGATAGATTCTTCATGGGGACTAAAATTTCACTGTAATATAAAAGGAGTTACTCCCTCTTGTGGTATAACTTGCTAATTGCAGAGTTCTACGTGCTTAAAAAAGGCAAGAATTGCTGCTTCCATGTTGTACAATACTGAATTAATTATTCCACATTCATATTATATATTAAAATGCATACATATTAAAAATTAAAATTAACAAAATAAGAGTCCTGTTGTCAGTACAAATTTAAGTACTTCTATAGCCATGACTCCTTATCCAGATTTTTCTATATAGAATATCGCCAGCACATCTTTTAAATCAGGACCCGACTTTAATCTCTATGGTAATTTATAATTCTGAGAAGTGCAATAGATAAATGCAGTCAGATGTAAACCTGCCAGGGTCACCTGACTCTAGCTTCAACTGTTGGGCAGATTATACTGTATATTTTGATGAGTGTATAATTTTCTGAAATTTGGATTGTATTTTATATTTTGTCTGGGTTTTAAGTTTTACTGTTCCTTCAGATTTTAACTAAACAGTTAGTGAGGGACATTTTCTGCCTAACACATACACATACACAAGTCAGACAATCATTCTCACATTAGCCCTTTAGCAGCATGAAAAACAAAACTTGTTTAGATTTGGATACATTATGCGCAGAAACACGACAGTATTACAATCTGAAACTGCCTCTCCTGCAGTAGTCTGAGCCCTACAAGATCACTGACTGTCCATATGTTTTATCGCTTGCTCCTTGGAGCGACACATTTTGCCTGGTTAGGTCTGGTTATGTAATGATCATGGCACATGATGTAAAGGTCAGTTGCTGTGTAACACCATCACCTTACTTTTCAGATGATGCCTAATAAATCTGCATTTTTGTGTGGTCTGAGGAGGCCAACATGTCTTTACAGGAGCAGGGTCAATGGTGGTCCTTTTTCCAGTTTGAAATTGAGTAAAATTTGGTGGGAACGGATAGCAGAAACAGCAGGACAACTTTTTTCTTGAGGCACTGAATGTTTGTGTGGAGACTGAAGCTTTTTATTAGGGTTGTTAAAATGAACCATTGCAGTCTCTGCCTCATACCTAGAACAGGGGAGCAGTTTCCGACACAACACTGCTGCCAGCAACAAACTCAAAATGACATTCTGTAATACATTGTATCATGCTGCAATAAACACCCAGGACATGTTGACTTGTAGAATTCAAATGAAGTAGGAGATAAAGATATCGATGACAGTTCTCCAAACATCAAGAGTTAAACAATCTGAAAAGAAACAAAAATCCAGAGGAGAATTACTGCAGCAGTTGCAATTCAATAGGTCCTGTATGACCAAATGTTGCTTAACTTTAGCTGGGCTGTGGCTAAGTGTTTCACGACGGGGCAGTCTGGATGGCTTGCAGCAGCCAGTGAATGATGGATGACTTTCTTCCACTTTTATTCCCTTATCAGGGGACAAATAACAGCGAGAGGGATGAGAGTCTGGTGACACGAAGGTTACGGAATTCCTCACCGTCACGGCAGGGAAAGGCTGTGGTCCCATTAAAATAAGAATGGAGAAGTGGGAAAGGAAGGAGCAAGGAAAATGAGTTTTTCAACCCTGGAGAAAGAGATGAACTGAATGAGTAAATCTTTCTCCAGATGTGAGTTTGGTTCAGATCTTTCTACTGCACACTGTTTCTTTTGCTGTCTATCCCTTCCTGGATTCAGGATAGGGGAGAAGCTGTAGGTCAGGATGTCTGGGCCGTGTGCTATTTGAAACCGGAATTGACTGCGCCTCCCTGTGTGAGTTTCATATGAGACCACATGGGAAATCTCCAGGTCATGGGGTTAGATAGACTAACAGTGATTGCCCCAGGTGATTGCTCCAGCTTTTCTGCTTTTAGAGAAGTGCAAAGATGGGAAATGAAAACCAAACATTGTCGGACAATTGCGCGTAACCACTGCATTTGTCATGCTAGTGTATCTGTTTCATTGCTTAATAGAAGTCTATTGCAAGATAATATTTAACCAGTGTCGTGGATGCTTATAGTCCTGGGCATTGGATATATTATTTTATATTAATAATTAATTAATTTAAAAATAAATGCTGTCATGTTCACCCTCATGTCATTTCAAGTTTTTATGCTGACTTAATTGTTTCAATGGATTTGTTTTCACAGAAAAACAGCAACTTAGAATAAGATAAACACTTGAAAATACAATGTGTACATGTAAAAAACATGTTACGTGTTACTTTAGCTATTTCAATACTTTAAAAAACTTGCTGTAAATGATACTGCCATAGTGTTTTTTTCTCTTTGTAAAGAAAATGCTGAATCCCCCATTAAGGCTTCTTGCTTTGGTCTATTCAAAATTAATCTGGCTTTTGTATATGCAAACATAACTTTATTAATATACAACCACAATAATAATGGTATTGATGGTTTTGTTTGTAAGGACCAGTAGAAGTAGTTTAAATGTATCAGAATTACCCGTGTGTCGGTGCATGAAGAAAAGATTAAATTTGTGCAATCCAGAGCAAACAAAAAGCTTGAGCTGAGCTTTGAGACACAGAGCATACTGTTGCCCCCTGGCACCTTTATTTAATGCTTTGGTGTGTGTTTTAGAACACTGACACCGACACACTGACACTGACAAGATCATTAACCTTACATTAAGAGTCCCGTAAGAACGCAACTTGAAGAAGCACAGTAAGTACCGTAACGTCGGTCCCAACTGTACAATTTAAATATTCATGCTTCAGAAACAGCTGCTTTTCAGAAAAATTCTAGTTTTTCTTTCATACATGCAACTATATCTGTTGATTATGATGAAGTTAGTCTTGATGGGAAAGTTCCATAGCAGTTCTGGCACTTTCTATGTAGTTTATGAGATATAGCGAAGAAGAGCAAGGATCAAGGGAGTTAGAGGATAAGGGTGCAAATAAAGGAATTGGTGGTGGGTGGATTGTCTAGACAGCACGTACGCGGGTGTGTCACTAGCATTTCTGTATATATTTTTGTTTAAACAAGTCTTCATTTTAAAGGTCATTTGTGATGTCTCATATGCAATATGAGGTGTTTACTAACCAAGTAAAAAAAGACGCTAAATGAATACAAAGACATTATATGATACAACATGACAATAACTTCCCCAATCAGCCAAAACATGGTGAAAAAGGACTTCCTGTACTATAGTCACATTATAATAGTAACGTCAGTCTCCCACAGCCCTAAACCACACAGTAGTCTCAGCACCAACAGTCAACACTATTTACTCTCTTTGAGAAACCACAGCTGGACTTCAACACTCTGCTAATTCTCACTTCAGGCAGTCCAGACGTACTCCGAGGTGAGACATATGACTGCACTACTGGCTCAACTGATTCATTGATTGGTTGAATCATGGACCCACAGCCCACTGCTCAGGAATTATTAAAGGATGATGGGATTGAGCCGGTCAGTGAGTCAGTAGCCAGCATGATGAAGGGTAAATGATCAAGTACATAAAGGTGTTTGGTTGTACTGTTCTAATGGTTATAAAGTTAAGAATGTTTTCAAGATCCTTTTATGTTTTTCTGTCAAAGTTTTTAATTGGACCAGTACTTGTGAAGGACCGCTATGCTGATTACTTGCAGAAATTCCCCTTGTCTCATTTTTGGCAAGCGGATACGTGTGACGTGAAACAATATTTGGCCAGAAAGGGTGGCGGAGAACATGGAGTTCTTTGTTGTTTTCCCCGTTTTTCTTTTTGTTTTGATTAACCCTAAATTTGGAAAGGTGGTTAGGAAGAAGGAAGACCTCCATCAACCGCATTTTTTTAAGTAGCACCAATTTATCATCCTCTAATCACTTGGTGTCAAGTGATCGTTCCTGTGGTGTTCTGTCCTTTGGTGATCAAAATCAAAAACATGCTCATAGTTTGAGTGTGGAAAACAAAGCATGTTGTCTAATGTCTCACAAATAAGAAAAGGTTCCTTTATATCTGTCATTGTTAATTCATCATAAATTTTTTGACCAGATAAAAAATAGAAAATAGAAATATATTAAATGAATAAAAACCTCTTTAATAGTTATTTCTTCTTGATTATTTATTTTAGTCATCACAGAGCAAATGGAGAAAAAAATTGAAACTTTTGCTTAAGTCTCCTGTTACTCGGTTTGTTTTCTTTAGAAAGAGACTTGATTTTGTTTGATTTTGTGTCTTAAGAGTTTCAGACGAGATCCCCACACTATCTCACTTTGTGCTTAGATACCAACCATACCAATGATATTAATATAAACTAAAATATTTCTCCTTACATCCTTCAAAGATCAGTTTATCTGAGCTCCAAGCATATCAGTAGCTCTATACTATTACTATACATCAACCATTTTAATTTCCTAAGAAGTTTTAGGAAACAAACCTCTTTAAGTTGATACTAAAGTATTTCAGAAGTTTCTATTGCATCCTCTG
>JAZGTI010009699.1:0-18525 GCA_036877585.1 Botia kubotai | reverse complement strand
AAGCTTGTTTAATGCTTGAATTTCAAATGTTTTTGCTTATTAAAATGTTTTGGCTTTTTTTAAACAAAATATGACACAAATTCAAAGTTGCCAATATGTTATTTGCATAACAGCCATCATTATAACTTCTATCTCTCTTTAAGATGAAAAGAGAGAGTTGGGTAAAGACTTTTATTGTTTAGTTTATTGCTACTTCATCATTTGATCTTTGTGTTACCACACTGTGAGGCGTTTCACACTTGAATTGGTTGTTAAACCAGAAAGGTCAATGCATAACTGATCTAAGGTCAGTTATACTGAATGCTTAGTGATGGTGTGACAGCCACCACTGACCTCAAATCAGTCAAGCGTGAGAAAGCAAATGCCCAACAATAATAGTGCTGAGACAATGCTGAATGAAAATGAATTCGGTTGTAACGTAGGAATGATTTTACAGGTAATGATGCTGATGGTTTGGTGATGGTTCGGAACTTTGAATTGTGGGTAATAAGGTTCTGACAAGAATGGCATGCAGGTGTAATGGTGATGCTTTAGCTGGTAGAGGTGATCTCCATTGATTCCCTGTCAATATACTGTAAATACTTTCTTATGGTTACTGTAAATATCCTTATATTTATTCATTTCACAGTTTATGATCCGCTGATCTTTATTTCTCCCTTAAAATCAATGTTACATGTAGACAATTATTTCTGTATGTCCCACACAAAAAACCTGTTTAGAGTTAGACCTGCTGAGTGTGCCAATCACATGATCCAAACAAGTCCCGTTTGGTCGCCATGTATTTAAATCTGCATTTTCTCTGTATATTTTACTTTACAGTTATATATTTAACAAAATGCATTTAGTCTTGATTATTAAGACAACATCACTTCATTAGGTGTGACTTAAATTTAAGAGCAACTGTTTTATAAGCATTTTTGTTTTGTGTCGCGGCTTTTATTGCAGTAAATGTCGCTGTTGATTTTGACAGGTTATTGCAGCAAAGTTAAACCGCACTGTATGCATTGATCGTACTGCAAGACAATGAACTGAGTATATTTTCCATGGATGTTGGCGGGAAATGAGCTTATGTGTTGCTAGAAAAGTTATCAAAGCAAATCGTCACAAATTAGTAAACACATTGTTAGCGCAGCCCATTTTATTGCTTAAGTATTCAAACTATGCAGTTTATGAGTTTCAGGTTCCTCGTTGTACAGTTCTGAAATGTCATGGCCTGTCAAAAACGTATTAACACTGAAATTAAATTTATACTTCAAAACTTTGACATAGTGTTATCTTTTATTCTGTTTATTATGTGCAATAAACTGTTTCTGAAGCCTGGGCGTAAGTAGATGAGGTTTTCCCCAACCGTATACGTTGAAGTTTGTTAAAAGTGCTCAGATTTTGTCCTTGGCAAAAAAAGTGATGATGATTAACTTTGCCAGTTTACAGATCTTGTTAATGGGTCAGTTAGTGCTGCAAGGAAATATAAAATTTGACCTGGAGGGCTTGCTGTGTTTCATGCTAGTTCCATGTTTTTGTCCCAATGGGGAAACAAGCAATTAATGGGTTACCTGTTACGGGAACTAAACCAGCAAGATCTGTGTTAGCAGTTCAGATCTTTAACCACTGAGCCACGAGTATTTGGGAACTTAAGCTGCATTACGATAGCATTGCATTATTAGATAACAAATCTAATAATAAACTCTAACCAAAAATGCCTTTGGGTGAAATGCTACTGTGTCCAAATACTTCTACAAAATAAGATGAACGTAACAGAACGATAAAGACACAATAAATAATAAAACAAAGAAAATACGGAGTTGTTTAATCAACAGAAGGTCCCTGGTGATCACGCTGCACTTATTAGTTCCCTGTGGACTTGTTAGACTAAACAAAGGAATTGCTTGTATCTAACTGATCCTTGTAGTTGCAGTTTAACCCAATATATGCTCAGACATTATCCAGCTGTAGTTTTAGTTGTTTTATAATTTTTTTTGAAGTTTAAACTCATATATACTCTGTAGCCTGTGTTTAATGACAGAGCAGTCTATTGTCCTCTAGCGCCTCCTAAAGTTATGTCCATGAATCGCCACAATGTACTTTTAATTTTACCAGCAACTTCTAATTCTCTTTATATTTATCTAAATGATTATTTGGCTTCTCAATCTAAAAAGCAAATATAATTCATTTCTTTATAATATCAGCACAGACATTACTTGAAAGTTGTTGAAATCACCACTTCACCTTTTCATTTGGGAGTTCTGCTTCAGTAAACTCTGAATGCACTTTTGTTTACATTTCCTTTTGTTTAAGGTTTTAGCTAATGGCTAATAAATAACTGCATGTATAGGGAATTGTTTCAATTATTAACTATTAATTTATGCCTAATATATGACATATAAACACAAGAAAACAAACCGGGAGGGAAGTAAAGGAAGTCTTTTGAAACCTAACAATTAAAATCGTTATCAATAAAGTAAAATGTCTTTTTAAAAAGTAAATTCTAAAAATAGCATGGCTTCCTTATACAACTCGATTTTTGCCTTTCAGCCAATCAGACGTACTTACTGGCCAAACGTCACGCTAGGTAATAATGAATATTCATAAGCCATGCCTTCGGTCTGGGAGGGTTTGTAATTTTCGCGCAGGTGAGTGGAAATCGGTGCTGTGACAGAGACAGCACAAAAACTGCTTCTGTTTGTGTACAGCCGTTTTCAGAGGACCCTGAGTTGATTTAAAAGGTAACGTGCTATTTTTTATACTGATTTTACCATTCTGGCATCGCAAAGACATCTTGTTGCCCGTAAAGTTGCTTTGATAACGTTGAAGTAACATTGTATCGCAGCAAGCGTTCTGCTTTAATGGCCGATCTACATCTTAAACCTCTGCAGAAGTAATGTGTTTAATAGCGAATTACTTTGTGAATCCATTTAATTAAATAGGGAAATTATATATACAGCTGATGCTGTTTTTACAAACAAAACAAACAAAATCTTGCAAAACGGCGTTAACACCAAATCAAAAGTAAAACAAATAGCACAAGTACCTACGAATATATCGGTCTTTAAAATTTAATTAAAAAAACATTGTCCTGATTTTTGGACTTCGTACTATTTGTATGACACACCGTGAAGTACCTTATGGATAGTATGTAGGTTATGAAGATAGTAATCATAACGTAACAAAAGCATTATGGTATTACTATACCGTATACTGATACCATCACTGTATCAAGCTACCTTCACATAACTCGCGGAAAACAGTAGTTTGTAAGGGAGGGGCTTTCACGTCATTATGTTTACTTTGCCTCAGTGAAAGCACATCAGTTATCTGACTGTAGACTATTGTTGTGTGGCTTTTCAAAGGAGAAGTATGTAATTGTTGTCTTAAACTGTCATTTATATTTTTTTTTTGAAGAATTGCTGTTTAAAATACAATGTGTTCTGCAAATGCAGGAAGGCCACACGGTTTGTTTCCTGGTACAAAAGCCCCCAGGGTGTTGCACAAACTCGTAGAGTCCACCATGACGTGGATATAGTGTTGGGTAACTTACCTTTATGCAGGACGACCCAAATTTACAGTATGACTTACATCCTTGTGAGTGAAAGAATTTGTGTTTTAATAGAAATGTTTTCTGTCATGAATTACATTGTAGCAGCGTTGTGACCATCAGTTTGTGGATGACATTACTGTATTTACAGCACTGTACTAAATCTGTACTAATCAGAGACCTTTGTTCATGTACTCTGTACTGTGTAAGGTGTTGGCTTTGACTATTGTTTTTGACATCCATGTGAAACGTGCTCTGATATTAATTTGAAAGTGAAACGGCATCACACAGTGTCCTATCGCAAGCTGTAAAAATGCAATGTGGACTTTCCAGCTTGTTCTGAGATACTTGATCTAAGACCAGTAAACTACCAGCTGTTGATGAGCCCACAGGGAGTGGATTTAAGAAGCAAACATCTTTACACACACTGTGTTGTTATAAAGGCAAAGGAAGGGTGGCTGTTTGTGTTTCTTATTGGTTTGACGTAATAAAAATGACAGTAAATTACTGTTTTATGAGTTAACAGCAGTGCAACAAATGCTCAGCGCTAACATACTTTCTCATAGTTGTATTTAGTTGAATATGCAAAATTAGCTATGAAGCAGGTTTAAGCCAGTTAACAATTTAAGGTTGTAAGAATGTTTCCCTAACGTTATCCCATTAAGTAACAGAAATGTTACAAATGATGTTTTGAAAGTTCTAGGAATGTTTAAAACTTCCAGTTTTTAAGGCGCTGTATGAACCTTATTGTGTGGTTTAAGAACATTATTCAAACATTTTTTAAATTCTGTAACTTTTTAAATTCTGTAAGTTTTCCACAACTATATAAGAACAACGTTTTGGTGTAAAACAGTAAAGAAATGTTATACTAATGTTATTGCAGGAATGTTTTTGATACCTTTGAGACAACTTCCAGAGAACATTAGCCAACGTTCTGAGAGTGTTCCCTGTCGCTGTGTTGCAGGTTTATTTTCCCCAAAATTGTCTGTTCAGCCAGTAGCAAATGAGTGAGGTGGAGGGTTGTTGCAAAAACACAATTTTGCACTTCACCTGTAAATAATGTGTCATTGTTTGGTTGTTGTTGCGGTTGTTTTCACATTACAATAATGACAGTGAGTTTTTCTTTAATGTGATTGATTGATTGTGATGCAAATACTTGTTTTATTTTCGGTTCTGGCTTGACAAGTCAAGCCACTTTTATATATAGCACTTCATGCAGGACTATATGATGACTATAGGACTATACAGATTGTTTCAAATCAGCTATCACTGTAAGAGGAAATTAACAATCAAAGATGAATCAGTGATGGTTGTACTATGACCCTGGACATGTTTATGACAGGTTTTGTGGCTTTCATCCATTAGATCTTGATTTGACAGGCAGGCCGGGCAGAATGTAGGTGTCTGTGTTGACCATGCTGTAAAATATCTGTATGTTCAGTCGAGTGCCTCACGTCTGCTGCCTGTATCAGAGGCCCTTATGTTCAAACAACAGCGAGACCGGCGTGCTGTCAAATGCGTTGTTTAAACAGGTTTAGGCAATAGACTGCCGTTTGTTTTTGCGAACAAGGCTTTGTGTGTTTGTTTCCAGGAAGTGTAAAAGGTTAATGTGTGTTTTTCATGCTATGTGATGGTGAAAAATCCAGGAAGTGCTACAGTGTTTGTTTGAAGCCTGTTTAAGCCAATCTGTTGGCACACTGGGGGCTGGTAACAGGCTTTAAACATAAAGGAAACCAGATGTCCTAAAGACATTTTTATGTGGGTCTCGGTGCGATCACACAAGAACATGTACTCGTACCAGAACATGTGTCCCTTTGTATTAAACTCACACATGGAACTTGATCATGTATTTAGATACATAAGTATTTAAGAAGTGTGTTTTTACTTTCCTAAACAATTAAACTAAAAACTATCACCTGGTGGATTATAAAAGGTCCAAAAGCATATGGACTCGCATCACATCCTGTTTCTAGCACTTCACAAACACACAGACCTTTCGGTTCTGTGTCACATGATGTCATTACTTATGAGAGGTGAGGTGAAACAAATGAGCAGTTGATCAGGGATGTCATACTCTGACCTTTTGTGTTCAGGTAGCTACAGTAATGAGTCTGCAAGCTCTTATTGATACCATATGTGGCGCCATAAACCTCTGTTTACTGGAAACACATAGTAACTCGGCACCATTAAACCTGTGATGCTACAAACACTCTGAAGCGAAGCTGATTGTTTCTCCTTAACTTACTTTACTTAAGAATTTTCATTTCATTACGTTTTGTTTTGTCTGTTATGTTCTATATCACATAGAATGAACTAAAAATCTGAGGAGATGTTGCGAATAGAAATTCTAATGTGATCTAATGTGAGCCCATTAAAATCATTTTAAAATATGCATTGGTGGGATATTGTTTAACCCAACTGCAGTCAAAACTTATAATGTTACTGAATTGATACATTGTGTAAAACAATTTCACAATGTAAGTTTTGCTTGTTTGCAGAAAACTGTAGTTTCTGTTGCATGTTAAATGTCTAGAATTAAAAAAGAATTTACTGAAGAATTATTAAAGACATTGTGAACTGGTGTCATACGTTCCTGAAGGTTTTTTAGGACCTGATCTGAACAAAACACAGGCATATTTTTATTCTCACATGGGGAATCACGTGTCGACATGCAGGTGACGCTGAGTGCTTTGTCTTAAAATAGTTCTGCGTCATTTGTATTTGTGCGGGTTGGTAGTCTAAATTTGTTGTCACATGAAACACAAACATCATTTTCCACCATGTGTAATTTGCACCTCTAGCCTAGTGAATCACTTGGTGGAGAATGTTTGTTTATTAGTGTGTTTTGAGAACTAGGCAAGTCTGGTTGACTCATAATCAACTGCCTTCCTGTGTGTGAAGTCAGTTTAAGTTCTCGCAGTCAGTTTACATTGTTCACTGTTGAACATTGTGGAACTTAATTCAGCCCATATCTGATTCTGTTGTCCAAACCCGTGTCAAATCTCGTGCTTTGTTTGTTAATTATTTGAATGTTTGTTGACTATATGTGGCACCTGTTGTGTACAGGTTCTCTCAGTTTCATTACTAAAAGATGTTTTCTCTTTGAAAAATAATTTGCCTGCATTTTTGTTCTTTGTTACAGCTGTTGAATTTGTTCAAGCTAAAGCTTGTCAGTGGTCATTTTGATAGACGGAAGTGTTTGCGCAGGGAAAACTTGTTACGGCTAGGGTGTTATGGCTGGTTGCCAGGGTGCTGCTATGCAGTTGCTATGGTGTTTTGAGTTGATTTTACAAGTTGCTGTATGGTTGCTAGGGTTTTCTGGGTGGTTGGTGTTTGATTCGTCCACTCATAAGTCTGTATGACATTCTGGTCTCATGGTTTAGGTCTTTAATGTAGGTCCACAGAATCTTCCACAGCATGATTTTTAATTGAATTAGTTTATTGCTGAACACTAGAATGTCTGTGAATGGTCTGCTATTGTAACACTTGTTCTGTTGAAAATCCCTCTGTAAGCTCTCTTTTCTTCTCTTTAGGTCATCCAAAAGGCTGTAGTTCTCTGTCATCACAATGGCTAACCAGACGGATCCTGTCAATCCCAGCCACGCTCTGTTTGATCGATTTGCCCAGGCTCAGACATGCAAAGAGGCCCAGCAAACCTTCGGCGAGCTCTGTCGCCACCTAGAGGTGGACCCCAAAGACTACAAGCACTTCTACAGCAAACTGAAGGACAGACTGAACTACTGGAAGGCCAAAGATCTTTGGCAGAAGATCGACAAGAGAGCCGCCCATCCAGACTACTTACAGGGCCAAGTCTGTTCCCAAAACAAGGTACCAATATTAACCAGATAAATGTCAGATTTCCGTTGATAATGTTGTCAATGGGAAAGGACCACAATCATTCTCTCTCTCTCTCTCTCTCTCTCTCTCTCTCTCTTTCTCTCTATCAGTGTTTAGTGCTGGGTGCTGGCCCCTGTGGTTTGAGGGTCGCTGTAGAATTGGCCCTGCTGGGCGCTCAGGTATTTGTGTTGGATAAAAGGAGCTCCTTCGCCAGGAATAATGTTCTACACCTGTGGCCCTTCACCATCCGAGATCTTCGTAACCTTGGCGCAAAGAAATTCTATGGAAGATTCTGCACTGGCACTCTTGATCACATCAGTAAGTGTCTTCAGAAGCAATAACAATTTTAACTTTCCCACTTACGGTAGTTTACTGTAAGACTTTAGATGAAAAAATACAGTTCACATTTTCATTACCGTAATTTGTAATACGGTAATGATATTTACTTTGTCTACTTTATTTGGGCAAATGGCCAAATATAAAGTGTTACTGTCATGATGGTGAGATCTGTGTTTGTTCAGGTATCCGTCAGCTGCAGTTAATTCTGCTGAAGATTGCTCTGCTTTTGGGTGTCGAAGTTCACACAGGTGTGACCTTTCAAGGTCTGCTTGAGCCATCAGGAACCACAGGTACAAACCAGCACTAAATGCTGAAAGTTGAAGTGTGTTTCATTATGTTTCTATATATTTTCTTTTGTTTTGTACATGAGATCTAGAGCTTTTAGAGATGGTAGGACTCATCTCATCTTTCTCCCACACAGGATGGAGAGCAGAAGTGTCTCCTAAGTCCCACCCAACTGCTGGTTTTCAGTTCGATGTTTTTATTTCGGCTGGAGGAGGACGATATGTGCCTGATGGTAAAATAAAAACACACACACACACACAGTCGAGAGAGATTTCTGTACTGCGGCATCACAGGGTTCTTCATACTGAAAATCATTGGAAGATCATTATTTTATTTTTAATCACTCTCTCCAGACTCTTTGAAATAGTTTGACTAGTTTGTCTTGATCGGTTTTCTATTGAATCAGTAATATGAAACACTGCATTTTGAAATCAAAATGCAGAAAAGCTTTTCCCTCAAAAAACAAAAAAATTGCAAGTTATTTGCAGAGTTAACAAGCCACAAACGCTCCACCGTCATCAGTCTCCCAGGACTGGGTCACCACAAGATCAAGATCTTTTATTAGTTCACATTGTTATAATTCATTATTATAAACTTACAATAAGCATTATTGTAAACCAGTGGAAATTGGGGTAAGGTGACAATTTTAAACACTGATCTGTTATGTACCTATTTTGTACTCAGTATGTATCAATTTTTGTTATGAATTGCAGGTTTAAATGAGCCAATAGCCTCTTTTAGCATGGATCAGAAGCTACAAAACTCCAGTTTAGTTTTGACAGAGTACCGTAATGGATCGTTGAGGAAGCTTTTCCACTGTGTGTTGTCAGGTTTTAAGATAAAGGAGCTCAGGGGGAAACTGGCTATCGGTATCACTGCAAACTTCATAAACCGTCATTCTAAAGAGGAAGCCCGAGTTCCTGAGATCAGTGGAGTCGCCCGGATATACAACCAAAAATTCTTCCAAGAGCTACAGTCAGAGACAGGTACAACAAACACACACACTAGACACAAACATACTCGCATGCATATACACAAACACAGTAAAGATAGCTGTTTGTACAGCTATCTTTATGAGGACATTCATTGACATAATAGAATCTTTAGCCCCTTACCCTAACCTTAACCATTCCAACTAACTTCCTAACCCTAAACCTTACTTTAAACCTAACCTTAACCCATTTTAAACTCTTACCCTAAAACCAAGTCTTAACCCTCAGACAGCCCTTTAGAGGGGTATAAGAAAGTGAGGACCGGCCAAAATGTCCTTATTTTACTCTTTTTGTCCTCACTCCGATGGTATAACTGGTCACATTGGTTCTGACAAAAACAGATGTACAAGTACCTTTAAAACACTCACTCACACACACACACACACACACATACACAGAAACACACACCTTCTTTAATCTCTGTCCTCTGTTGTCTCATATCTGTCTCTATCCTCCTCAGGCATTGATCTGGAGAACATTGTCTACTACAAAGATGAGACGCACTATTTTGTCATGACTGCAAAGAAGACGAGCTTGCTAAAGAAAGGCGTTATAAAACAGGTATCACACACACACACAAACCTTTAAGAATATGTGGTTTAAGAGCTGAGGAGAACTTTGAAGGTTTAGATGTGGTTAAAAGAGGCATGATTCTGTCAGTAGGATTGGCTGAGAACAACTCAGACATGTTTCAACTCATTCCCAGATATTCCAGCTATTCCTGGCGTCTCTTGTGGCGGTATTCTCACAAGAGTAGCTGTGGACAGTTGCTGTTTGCCGTTTGTCACAACAACAACCTCACAGCTAACAATTTTAGGTTGTAAGAAAATTCAAAACGTACAAAATTAAAACATGTTTGAATAATGTTGTTTTTATCCAAGCAATAACATTAATACAAAACTGGGCATTTTGAACGTACCTAGAACTTTTAATATAGCTTTTTTAATGTTTTTGTTACTGGAAACGTTATGGTAGCATTCTCGCAACCTACAATTGTTAGCTGGGATAAGCTTTGTTTTGCTGGTTAAATGTATTGATTACTGTGTTAAAACATTGATTAAGCACAACATTGTGTTCTTTTAACCAGGTGCAATTTTGGGCATGATACCAATTGCCCATTTTTTTTATTTTTTATTTTTTATTGCTTGATCAACAATATCCTCCTCAGGACTTTACAGATGCCAGTCAGCTGCTTGCACAGGCTAACGTTAACCAGGAGGCCCTGCTCCAGTACGCCTATGATGCGGCTGACTTCTCCACAGAACATCTGCTGCCTGAACTGGAGTTTGCGCGGAACCACGCTGGCCAGCCGGACGTGGCCATGTTTGACTTCACCTCCATGCACAGAGCGGAGAATGCCTCTATGGTCAAAGAGAGGAAAGGCAAAAAGCTGCTTATTGGATTAGTGGGGGACTGTCTGGTCGAGGTGTGTGTTTGTAAAGTGCTGGTACATCTCTGGTTTCCAGATAAACTGGGACTAATATAATATACAGTCGGGTCCATAATCACACTTGAAAATCTGTTACATTGATACATCTTAATGCTTCTATTAAAACACACAGTATGCAGTTCATGTTTTCATGAAAGCAAAAGCAAAACTTGCTCAATAACGAATTCTTGTTCAATTTTAACCCAAATAAAGATCAGGATTGTGGCTGTAGTATGTTTTTTATTAATTTTGTATTACTCTGTTCCTAAGAGGTCTTGTAGGATGTTTTAATGCTTCCAATATCTGCAGCCGTTTTGGCCTCTGGGCACCGGCATCGCTCGTGGGTTCTTGGCTGCATTTGACGCTGCGTGGATGGTGAGAAACTGGGGCAAAGGTCAACCACCCCTGGAGGTTCTGGCTGAAAGGTATAATCCATTTTTACCCTCCTTTACCCAGCTGCTGCATGATCACTAAATAAATAACATATAAATAAAGCAAATATTGGGAATGCTGTGTGTGTGTGTGTGTGTGTGACAGGGAGAGTGTGTATCAGCTACTCTCCCAGACCACTCCAGAAAACACCAGCAAGAATTACACCGCCTACAGTATTGACCCATCCACACGTTACCCCAACCTCAAGCTGTCCTCTATCAAACCCAAACAGGTGACTTACACAAACATTTAGGTAGTCATTTAAATGGAGATATACCATGGACTACCATATACCAATTGCTTTAATGTACAGTAAATTATAATTAAAATAGACCAGTGACAAATATGCCCAAAAGAATGCCAGTTAATATACACATGCAAATATGACTGCAGTTGCTATAAGTAATATGCAATAAATTTTATATAATTTTATATTATATGATGTCTTTTAACTATGAAATGTATGATCATTTTAAAGGTCCAGCATTTGTATAACATTGAGGAAGAAAAGACCCTAAAACCAAAGCCCAAACGAGGTAAACGGCATACACCCAATTTACATGGAATGTGATCAGAACGTTGGCTAACGTTCTCTCAAAGTTATCAAAAACATTCTTGTGGTAATGTTAGTAGAATTATTTTTTTAATGTTATATAACATATATATCAGAAATGTTATTCGTAACTTGTTAGTGGAACATGACAATTAAAAACGTTCAAATACGTAAAATAACTTTATTACAACCAAGCAATGACGTTAATGCAACATATAAAAAAACTGGATGCTTTGACCGTTCCTAGAACATTGAAAATAACACATTTTTGTTATGTATTGTAAATGTTAGGTAAGCATTCTTACAACCTAAAACTGTTAGCTGGGAAAGTACCACCGTCACTTGTACATTCAGGATGATTGTTTTAATGTGTTTTTAAAATTGCTCGGCTATCTAATGCCATTATTGAAATAACTGCTGTTTGATTTAAATGGACACAATGGTAATGATTCAGTGATTGATTTGATGTCAATGCCTTTAATTGCTAAATCCATTATGGTAAATCAGATTCTTTGGGAGACAGAATGCACACATAGAGTTTACAGTGATCTAATGAACTGATTCTGGGTGTTGTAGAGTCTGTCAGACGTTTGGAGGAGCTGTTGTCCTGGTGTCAGAGAAACACAGCTGGGTATGAGCGTGTGAAGGTGAAGGATCTGAGCGAGTCCTGGAGGTCTGGTCTGGCTCTCTGCGCTCTCATCCACCATTTCAGACCAGAGCTTATGTAAGAGAAGAAGGATGGAATACAGAGCTCAAGATATCAGAATGAATGGATAGATATACATGCAAAGCATACATTAAATGTGCAGTTAATACATGTTGCCTTTTATTCCAGTGAGTTGTCCTCTCTAAATGAGTCCAATGTCACCAAGAACAACCAGCTGGCCTTTGATCTGGTGGAGAAAGAGTTTGGTGTTGCCCCTGTCATGCGTGCCAGTGATATGAGCAACTGCGGCAAAATCGATCAGCTTTCAATGGTGGTCTACCTCACACAGATCCAGAACGCCCTCAGTGAAAAAGATACACCAGCAGGTAAGACGGCCCTCAGAAAACAACAGTTTCCCAACAGCCCCTAAGGGAGCCTCAAGATGTCTTAAAATGAATTAAAATAAGACAAAACGAGCATTGAAATTAGCTAAAACTACTATAAATTTGGTCTTTATAATTATGCCAAGCTCTTAAATAATTGATTAGATATAAATCGTAAATTTGGGGGCCTTCGAATATTGTTGTAAACAACAGGAGGGTGTTGACGTTAAAAAGGCTGAGATCCACTGATCTATGACGTCACATATGATTATGAGCAAAACCAAAGTTTAATACCTGTTGTTTGTAACAATTAAGAAGTGCAATAGTAGTAAGCAAGCGCCGCTAAATGTCCCAAAAATGTCTCGTGAGGTAAAGTAGGTTGTTACAGTATACAGTACCTCTGATGATTTATATCTGCAGAACTTTTTCAGATCTCTGACTGAATGTTAGGTTAGGTTATTTAAAGTGTCGTTGAATTAGCATATTAATTAGCCCTCGGGGGAATTCAAGAGAAACCTCCGCGAATTAATCTTTCCGATAGCTCACCACAGTAACCGCATCATGACTATACTCTCTCCCTGAAATCCCTGCAGCTGTCCCTTTAAGAGCCCTACCCAGCATGCACTGCTGCGAATGGGCAGTAATCTGCTGTCTGACAGCAGAGGCTGCAGCAGCAAACACACTCCGCAGGTTAGATTCGGCTTCTTATCGCCTACAGAGTGGGAGTGGCTCTAATTCCACCCAGACGCACTCTTTCGCTTTTGAAGCTGGATTAACAAGGTGGCTTGTGCAGAAGAGCTGTGGCAGCATTCAGAAAGGGTTCAGTGTTGGATGCTGGGTTTGTGGGGAGGGGATCTCACACAGATGGGCTCCAGGTTCAGATGTCACTCACACAGACTGTGGATGTGTGTATTCTGGGGAAGGGGGTGGGGTCTGATACAGACCAGCGCTAACACATCACTGCAAAGCCCGTATTGAATTTGACGGCTGGTGTCTAATTCCAGTCTAATAGGTATGATATTTTTATTTGAAATTGTTGTTTTTTATTCTGCGTGGTGTTGCTGCTGATGAATTGCATCTTAAACGAACTGTTTTTGTTTTGTTATGATTTTATTGCTGCAAATGAATTGGTGAGATGCACAGCTTGATTGAGGTTTTGCTGGAATGTTCAAACAATTTATATATTATTATAGATTTTATATGGTGGTTTTCATTATTAGTGTACCATTTTTTTCAGATTGAATTTTTTAAGCATTAGAATGAGTTTAGAATTAATTTATTCCATGCTGATTCGTTTTTATCAGTTTCCAAGTTAACTGAATTTAATATACATTTGTCGTTTTGAATTTACAATGTGACCTCATTGTTACTACTGAATGAGCTAACTTTACATATATACATATTTGTATACATTTCTGTTTGTCAACACCTGACTCTCGTTACCCTGTCTTCCTCAGATCGCTCTCGTAGTCTCTCGCCCCACAACAAGAGTCTGTCTCTCTCCAGAACCCGATCGGCTGTATTCTTCCTCAACAAACTCAAGCACAACTCCCTCCAAAGACGTAAGGTACGCAAACACCTGTCACGTAACACAGACCTTCTCGTTCACCTCGCCGGTGGCAAGCGAAGGTCATGTGTGGTGTGCAGGGTTAAACAGAGCATGCAGTCACATGTGATGAGCTGTGTTGTAACTAACCACAAGATTAAAGAAACCATCAAACGGCCCTTTGACGCACAAGGCTCTCGCTAAAGCCAATTACTGCCACCCTGTCGCCACTAAAAGGAAACAAGATTGTGAAATTAAATGAGAGCGAATGAAAAATAAAAGGCGTACGGGCTGAAGAGATGCTAGTGTCGGGCTGTTGCGGGGCAGGATAACGATGAAATCATTGTTTATTTTGGCCGTGCTGTTGTTACGTTATGTAACCTGAGCCGTAAATGAATCATGTGACCTGCGTCCCTCAGGAGCGGCTGTCAGCTAAAGGATCAAAACGAGAAGCGATGAAGGAGGAAGGAAAGGACATGAAACAGGAGAATGTAAGTGTCGAAAACGTCGTTTCTTAAGAACATGACACAACAGTGTGTTGTATAACGCTGTTAACGCCTGTAATAGTTTTTGTGTGTTGATTCATAGTTGTGTTGACTTCTATTAAAATGTAAACATGAATAAAGGTCAAAATCAAACTTGAAAAATCAAAAGTGGCCAAACTTGTGACTTGCAGCATCTGTTTGTTCTCCTCTCCTGCAGCCTGTGCAGCCCGTGTCGACATCAGAGCCGAGCAGCAATGAGCTGTGTTATTTCTGCCAGGAGCGTCTGTACGTGCTGGAGAGAGGCAGTGCAGAGGGCAAATTCTTTCACCGGGGCTGTTTCAATTGTTATCAGTGCGGTTCCACACTGCGACAGGGCGGATACACCTTCCACTCCAACACAGGTGAGCAGAACCCATCCATACTTAGAAAGCTGAAATTTGTAACTGTCGCCTCTCCATCGCAGATTTATGCATTTGGCAGACGCATTTATCCAAAGTGACTTACAGTTCATTCAAGTTAATGCACATTTTGTTAGTGCATGTGGTTCCTGGAAATCGAACCCTCGATCTTTGCGTCGCAAGCGGAGTGGTCTACTGATCTACAGGAACGTTGCGTATATTGAAATTATATTGAAATTAGGAATGAACCAAAGTGACATTTCCAGGAAAATAGGACGCGACAGTTCAAATTATAAATCATTATTATAAACTTACAATTGTGGATCAGGGTACGCAGAGTTTTGAACACTAATCTGTGAACTTGCTTAATATGTGATTTTTTTTTTTAACATTTTTACAGATTTTTTGTTACAGATTACAGGTCTAAAAAGTTTCAAAATGTTTTAATATGACATTACTGTCACTCCACAGCTCACATTGTGTATATATTCAAAACATATAACTATAGTATCATCTGGGAATCTGGTTGTTGTGAAATGCATCTTTATCTATAAATGCATGGAATGTTTTCTGGATCTGAATGTATTTTACATTTGATCTATTTATTCTATATATATATATATATATATATTACATTTACATCTATTTTATTCTTTCCTGTGTATAAAAATGACAAGTTATAAGATTTATAATACAAAACCAATGCTGACATGCAGTATTAGCTGTTTTACTTTAAATAATAATGAAATATTTATTATTTAAATGAAATTTGGCTCATATCTGCTGTCACAAGAACAGAAAAATCTTGATGTTATGTAAAATATTATGTAAGCTTTTAAGGCTATTCATAACTCATACGGTGTGCAACGCTGTTTTAATAGGTCACAATTAGTGCATTTTGAATTTTTTACAATTTCTCCTCGTGTTTTGTCACACGTGATCCATGATTCATACATAATCCAAATTTATCTACAAGAAAAGTGAGGCCTGTTCAATAATTTACCCCCCGCTGAGAGGAGCATGTACAGCACATCCGAGTCGAGTCAAACTTTATATAGCAAAGGTACAACGAAAAACAGCTGAGCTAATGTGCTGTACAACTGAATATGCAAGAGGGAGGAAGAGGAACAAAGATGAAAAGGACGAAGATTAGAATGTTACATCATCAGTGAGATCTCACGAGTGTTTCAGAGTCCGTGTGATGGAGGTGTGATTTGACGGCAGTGTTTGTTTAAGCTGAGATGTGGTGTGTCCGCAGGGAGGTTCTACTGCGAGCTGCACTCGGAGGCTGAGGATGAGGAGCGTGAGGAAGGTCACAGTGCCTCCCAGGTACGAAACGAGCATCATTAACAGTGCTGCTAATGATGCTCTTGATTGCTGCTTAATTCCTGCCTGATTTCTTGTGTGATGATCATGGGTGGATGTTTATTTTGAGTCTGGGTGTTGCAGTGAGGGGGTGTGGAACACTTTGTAGTGATAACATACTGTACCTTCATCCTTATGAACATGTCATTTCAAATATCACACACAGTATCATGGTATTACCAGTGCCATGACGTTGACAATATCATAATAGTAATATATATCGTAATAGTAGTAGTTTATATTATATTGTTTGTTTTACAGTAGTACCATGTAATGTAAATACCATGGTATGTGAATAGAATAATTCTTTAGTACCACGTTATATATGAAACTATATATGAAACTATATAACTATATAAACTCTATATGACTTCACAGTCTGATACTGTCAGCGTACCATGGTACCGTCCCAGTACTTTTTTGTAAGGGTGCAGGACTGGATCTTTCGTTTTTGGGTCAAGCACTTCATAATACGTTTCATTAAAAAGTCATTTCTCAATAGTTAATTTACATTCATATTAATGAATGAATATAAATCAATGTTTCTTCATATTTCCATCAGAAGACATTCAAGTAATGAATTAAAATGATTATATAATTTCATACATGTAGGTTAACGTTACAGATGAAAGAGCTTCACTGAGGTGATGTGTGAAGAGCTTGTTTAAGCTGGTGGTCCTTCACGAACCTTCAGACCTGATATACAGCTGTATATAACTGCAGAGTAATGTTATGGTGGTCTTATTAGGACAAGCTGAAACCATGATCATTTATTCACAGTGAAACGTTAAGACATTTTTGGAACACGATGATACTATTTGCGCAGAACTAATGCAGTGCTGTCGGCCAATAGAATACAAGTGCTGTTCTCTTCTGTTGCTCTTGTGCAGAATGACGATTCATATTCAGAATATGTGGAGTGAGTGAGTGTGAGTCAGTATCTGTGGATAGGGTGTGAATCAATATCTGTGGAGGGAACTAGGACACTTCAGTGTATGTGAATGTGTGTGTGTGTGTGTGAGAGAGGTTCTAAGTGGTTTGTCATAAGACCCCTCAGAGATGATTTCTCTGAGATTTCTCTGAGCTACTGAGATTTTATTGCGGTGAGTTTTGTAACAATAAGCAACCTATTTAGTTACGTGACTGTTCAGCAAGCAGTAACAAACCGGAAACAAATGCTTGGTCAACTCATTACAAAATGTCGATGACTTAATCACTTACTGAATTTTTAATAAATACTAAGATTGTTATTTATTTACAATATGATGATGTTTGTTGTTTTCTAGGATCATGCTGAGAATGGCATTAAAGAGAGACAGAATGAAGAAAAGACACGGAATGATGAACATGCGCAGGCTGGATCCCCTTTGCCCCATGTATCAGTCAGGAGGAAGGGCTCGTATAAGATCTCTGTGGACCCAGACTTTGAAGAATCAACAGAATGCTTTATGCCTACAGAGCCCGATGACCAACCACCATCCAGTCCTGAGAAGTCACAAAAGCCTTCTGAGGTAAATCCAGAGAGCCAACCGGAGTCTGCAAACATCGAGAACCGGGAAGCTAACGGCAGTCCAGACGTTCCAGTGCCGGCCCCACGAAGTTCCAGAACTCCGCTGCACCCTCCTCTCCCCAAACTGCGCACTATCCATAACGTAGTTCCTCAAGCCCCAGATACTTCGGAGAACCGGGACCAGAACCCAGAGGAAACTACATCTGCAGGGGAAAAGAATGGCCATCGGAACCTCACGCCAGACTCTAAACCCAAACAGTCTCTGCGTAAACTTCAACTGAGTGAAAACGAAAAGACAGACCTTCTCAACTTGAGCTTCAGTCAGGACTCGGACTCTGAGACGCCTGCATCGTCCTCCGCTGCTTCCACTTCCTCTTCCTCCAAGCACCATGAAGGGGGCGAGGAGGAGGGCTACTGGAGCGGAGGTACCGTGGTGGGGAGAAGTTTAAAAGACCTGCGGAACCGCAAGTGTGTGAGGAGGAAGAGTGACCCGCCGGGCTCCGTCCAATCACAGCATGGCAAGATCCGGTCCAAGTTCTCCCCCTGGAACCTTTCCTCACCGCGACTGCAGCAGCGCTTCAGTGTGCTCAGAGTCGCACCTGCAGGTCAGATGCTGAACGTTTGGTGCCACTTCTGTTAGCCTTTAGCATTTTGACATAACTGCTTTAGGTAAGTCTTGATGAAGTCTGATTTCAGTGTGAACTTCTTTATCAGGGCAAGCTCAGCTAGACCATTACGTCTCGGAAGATGATGCTGTAGGTGCTGATGATGTTGAAGATGAGGACGACGAGGA
>JAZGTI010009698.1:0-18529 GCA_036877585.1 Botia kubotai | reverse complement strand
AGTCTCTCTCTCTCTTCCGTTCTGCTGCTGTATTGCTCTCTCTTTCTCGTTTTGCCTCTCTCACCTCAGTCTCCCTCTCTTTCTCTACTTCTCTCTTGCTCTCTCTCTCTCATTTTACCTCTATCAATGCAGTCTCTCTCTCTCCTTTAAGCTGGAAAAAAGAGACCTCAGCCAAAGAGAAGTCCTGTGGATATTTTTTTAAAAGGTCAAATGCTTCAACTGATGTTTTTTCTGCTCTTTACATGGTCAGTAAAGAGGATGAAACACAGAACGAAAAGGGGAGAGAGAGAGAAAGAGAGAGAGAGAGAGAGAGAAGACAGAGTTGCTAACATACTGATGATAAACTCCGGGCTTTATTATGTGAACTTTGGTCAAGACAATTTGACAAATCCCTAAACCAACTACAGTCAACTACATTAAGCTGTTATTTTTGTCGGCTACCGCTTGTTTATCTAATATATGACAAATTAAGGGAATAATGTTCTAAATCTGCTTATCTTTTGTAGGGTTCATTGCATGTATCTGACACATTAATGTCATTGCTACAGAGTTCTGTTACCAAAACTGCGCAAACGAACTTTGACTGCTTGCAGTGCATCAGCCTCAATAACAGGCCCAGATTACACAGTTAGTGGTTTAAATTCCCAATGATCAAACAAACATACAGTGCAAATGTGGTTCTATAATCATTATTATTTCATGTGCTTTATAAATATTAGTATTCATTACATACAGTTCACTGGTTATATTATACGTTGCTGCTTATTATAAAAATATTATGCGTTTTGCACGTATTGGCATATAAAAAAATACCATATTTGAGATTCCATAAAATATGAGGTTAGATCAAAAAAAAAATTCCTGAGGAATTTAAAACAAGTCCTTCTGTCTTTAAATCATCCATGATGATTTCAATTTATGCTTAATCTATGTCCTAACGTTGGCTTTTGACTCGGGGCTATGAAACTCAATCGGCAGGATTAGGATAAAAGCACAGGGCTTATAAATTTGACCACAGACTGTATGTTTGTAATTATTCAACGAAAACTTTCGCAAATGCATTTTCTTTGAAACGGGCTTCTTTTGAAACATAAAGCCTTCAGTTCACACCCTGTTCAGGAAACAGATGATGTATTCTTAAAAGAGAGCGTAGACTTTACACAACTCTTACAAAACACATAAACGCACATCTGACCCATATTCACCTAAAATGTCACATCTCACTTGTGCGTTCTGTAAAACACACAAGCATTTCCTCTTGAAATACCGTGCGGCGTGTGTCACCATTGAGACGTCTGTCAAAAGATGATCCCGCTTAAGTCTAAATGCGGCTTGTAAATACAACCTATAAAGCATTAGGAGCGGCTCTGAGCTCTTTCAATTACCCCAATCACCTACAAAGCCATCTGAGCTGAAAGCCCAGCGGTTTCACGTAACCATGAGCGCCTCAGAGAAGCTACATCTCTGTTCCTCATTAGCCATTAAAAGCCTGTTGTTTTTGTAGGAGGAATACGTGACCTGAAGGGGCATCGTTCTGGCTTTGCGGTTTGAGTTTGAATGCAAAGCCGTGCTGGATTACGTCCCCAAGAACCACCAAACCTCATTCCATCCAGCTGACTCACAGCCCAACCCTATACATCTCTCTCTCTCTCTCTATAATATATGAACAGCTGTAATCATTCTGATTATAAGGGAAATATACATGCTAATGCGTGGGTCTGATTTCTAACGCCTGTTTTGTGCATGCTAGAGACACTGGAACAGGCAGTGACCACAATTAAAGGTAGGCAATTTTGGAGAAGCTAGCAATAACAAGCTAGCTTTGATAGCATAAGATCCCACCCTCCTTCAGAGTGCTCTCTAAAGCCACACCTCCTCCAACACATGAATACATAGTTTGACATGCAAGTAGGACATCCTATCATTGCATGTGGACCTAATGCAATGATTGGACAAACGTTTTATGGTTATGTGCCTTCCACAGAAGATATCTAAACAATTTTAGATTGCTTAGTGATTGATTCAGGGTGTGAATAGACTTTCAACCAGCATAACAAAATGTTTCTTGGAAAAATTGCCTGCCTTTAAGCAAAATATACAAATATAATGAAGAATGAAGCTGTCATATAGAGCATGCTGTTGTTTGGACAGTAGTCATGGTTACCACAGAACTGGGAATGCAATCTGTGCGGCTGGCTGACTGATCATCTTTAGCAAACATTTAAATGTATCGTATATTTACGAACTATGGAAATGTTAGGGCCATCTTAACCCCTATATGCATTAAGTCTGGGTGTTAACGTGTATGTTACAATCTCTTCATAATATTTTGTAACATGAACGTTTACTGTGCGTCAGGGCTCCACAGAGCGTGACAGACGCAGGCAGGGCCTGTATTTAGACAGCCGTCAGTAGTCCAGACCTTGAGAGCGGTTCTCTGACTTCACTGACTTTGAAATGCTAAACTTTCGGTGGCAGAAGTGTTTAGATTAGCAAAAGTGATGTAAATAACCGCGATGAAATATGTAAGTGAGCTGTAAACACTTCTTTTTATCTTTAGTCAGCCATGTGTGTCAGCGAGAGCGCGTTAACGCAGAGCGTACTGTGCGTTCGAGTCGCGCTCCAAACACGCGCAGCGCGCTCTCACCGAGTCGATTCTTTACCGCTTGTTTTCTTTATCCCTCCAAAAATGTAAATAATGTCTCACTGCTGTTTTTTATTATATGCAGTGGAAGGAGCGGGCGCGCGGCTTCTGTGGCAGGGTTTGATGATGAATTTCCTGAGGTCAGGGCTATTGCGCCGCGCTCTGTGATGCAACCTGGACTCACAGATGGCCAGAATTTTCTCATAAAGTCAACAGAGCAAATTCAGCCGGAATAAACAGCACTGCGCTTCTCACTCAGCACTTCACACATCTGTGCACGTCTTCCTGACGTCCATCTGATCAGTTTTGGGCCTTTCGTTTGATTACTTGGGTATGTTTTATTAATACTTTTAAACCCACGTGTAAAATGCGTTTCAAATCAAATAAAAAATCGTACGAAAATATAATGTAGAGAATATATATTCTAAGTCTGTACAAAACACTCCAAGCATGTCATATGTGAATCGATAACTTGTTATACATTCTTTTAATTATTTGTTTGTTTTGTGTTCAGGCTTTTTAAAAACATCTGAAACGATATGAGATACGCACACTCAGTCCTTCAGACCTAACTTCTGAATTTTAGCTCTAACTCTGATCAAACTATAATCACTTAAAGTCTTGCGCTTCCAAAGTATTAAGTACTAAGCAACTAAACTTTGCAGGTAGATTTTCAGGTCGTTAAGCACCTCCACTGCAGCTGGATTGTTATTTTACGCTATCTCGCCACCAGGTGGCGCGTATTGAGCGCTTAACGGATACGCACAGGGTCCCTGTCCGGCGGGATCCAGTGAAAGCGTCTCTGGACCTGCTACCAGCATCTCAGAGGAACATATGCGGGCTGACATCCCAACACATTCTCTTGATTTTTTTAAGTATTTTGCCAATTTAAGCTTCAGACAAATCCATTCACACATGAACGCAGAAAACACAGAAAACTGCAACGAAAATAGAACTAAATTAAACTCGCCAGACTTTTCCCACACAGCTATGAGATTGCGCAGCGATTTTTCACATTCACAGTTTACACTAACGTGAGTGTGTTTGACCCCAGGACAAATTTACACGGCACTGCATTCGCATCAAAGTGAAGTATACAGTTCTCCGCTGTACTTTTCCCATACAGCGAACACGAAGCTTGGGCACTTAACCTGTCTTCACTGAGGTCGGGGTGACAAAGTGACTAATGGTTTTGGGACGTTCAGAATCAGTCTCTCATTTCTTTCGCGCCGAGAGCCGAGGTTAAAAGTGACAGCTGTATATTTACCTTAATTAATACGCTTGATTTGTTGCTGGACCCACCTCGCACCCCTTTTATTTTTTTGACTTTCTGTTTTACGTCGTACAGATGTGAGCGTCAATTTATCTGTTTTGTTATCTGAAACTCACCTGCAAAAATAAAACTTTATTGCTTCTTTGTGTTCTTTGTTGTTATCATTGTTCATATTGTTGTTGTCGTGCAGAAAATGTATGATAGGCTTATGCATTATATACTTATGCATTATATTTACTAAACATCACATTTAGTTTAATGACTCCAAATCTTTATTCGTTCATTTAATTAAATACTCATATCTTCTGGTTTGGTACCAGTGCCGCAGGACCAGTGGAGGAAACTTCACTTCAGTATTTTGGGGGTTTGGCTGTGTGACGTCGCGGGTTGGGTTACAATAAAGAGGCGGTTTGACTTTGGGACCACAAGACACAGCAAAAGTAAGAGAGAGAGGGAGAGTTTGTACCCCGAGTAACCAAATACTTACAGCGCACAACCGCTGGACCACAGCTGTGCGAACATCGAGGGTTTTTTCCGTGTCTGAGCTGCGAGAACATGCCGAGGAAGGCGCATACTTCCCCGACACGCCTGAGACTTTAACACCGACTTTTCACTCCGCCGCGGCCGCTGTGAGGAGACCCGTGACTCTAAATCATTATTTTGGATCGTCCTGTTTCACCAAGAACCGGTAAATACTTTCTCATTTTGGGATTTTTGTTATTAAGCATTTAATCCGGGCAGATTACAAGCAGTAGTCTGCCTATTGCTTATGATTTCCTACAACATGCGTGGACAAGCAGTACGTCTATTAATATTCAACTACATTTAGGAATTAATTAATCATGCGATACGCGTTTCGTAGAAACTTTACACTTTAAAGAACGTATTTGGGATAGTGATCGATCTAAATGCAAAGTGTTGCAGTGCGGTGACTAGAATAATCTGTTGCTTCAATGAGACCCTCCAATGAGGGTAACTGCGGTAGATTAATTGTGAAGTTTCAGTGGTGATCTGGGCAGGTCAGTGATCAACAGGTGGGATGCCTCAAGATGTGCGCGCGTTCAAAACTTTGGTTTATGCTGTTCAGTATTACAGAATCTAGAATATTTGTTTGCGGGAATAAATTCGTTTCTTTTTGCTGCATTTTATCCATACAAAAAAAATATTCGTCTGAGAATTCTTAGCGTTGTGTGGGGAAATTCATAATCTCTGATGTCCAGATTAATGTAGGTCTAGCTATTCTAAATTTATCGTTTCAAAAACGATGAACATGCTAATTCGCTAATCTGTCGATTTTTCCACGAGCCTAGAACCCTCGATTTTGTTCTTAAACATGCGTGGCCTTGTGTGGTCGGTGGTCTTGTGTCATATATGCCTTGAATGAACACACACACTTACATGATGCTGCGAGTAGAAAAAAAGAGCAGTTATTCGTTCGTTGCTGTTTTAAACACCCTTCGTTCAAATGATGTCTTGCAGATTCAGAGGAACAAAACAAAATAACTATTATAATAATAATTAAACATATTTAGCGGTACTGACCCAAAATGCAATACGAATGTTAATCATAAAATGTAACGACCTATGTAATAAAAAGCAAAACAACTTATTTTCAAGTTATGTAGGCTCTATAGTTTTTAAATATATACATTTTGAAATATTTGTAAATTAACATTTATTTGAAACGGAATTATTTAATTTCACATTCAATGTGCCAATTTATAACAAACGGTGTAAAATTAAATGTAAATAAAACATTATGATAATATGAATGTTTTGTTTGAAAAACAAACAAAACGTTTTGTTTATTTAATAATCGTAAACAAATTACCTAACCCGTACGATGCCCCCATCCAATATGAAAATGCTTCAGTCTGTTAAGAAAACATTACATGTAATTTGCAAGATTTGTTGAATTATAGCTAAATTCGATATTATGTTGAGCATGGTTAAGATATAAGGCAATTATAATAAAACAAATATATTTACATCTGGCCTGTGACATTTTCACCCTTAACAGTAATACATGTAGATCTGTCAATGTGTATCAGCCCAAAAATGACACAATATGCTGTAGCCATTGTTTGCAATGTAATACACAATTGTTTAAAATACTACACTGTCAAAATCGTCCTTATTTTGTAGTTTATTGGTCTTACATCAAACTGCAAACACAAAAAGGGCTCGAGCCAGTAGGCCTGTAGCAGCACAGCCAGAATAGTTAAATATATTTGTATATTTAGTGAACTGTTTATCCAGGGTGTTTAATAAATGGTTTGTTTCCCTCTCTGGAGGGTTAACTGGTCAAACCCCACATTCTCTCGAAGGGGCTGTGCGGAAAAAGAAAACAAACTTGATAATCGTTGTACGATTCACCAAAGCGCCCTTCGTTAACCCACAGATCTCGCGACCTCGATTAATTTCTGCAATACACGTCGAGATTTTTCTGTGATCTCCATATGAGCGATACAGGCGCACATTCACACCTACAGAGATAAAACACCGAGTCGCTGATGAAAGCGTTTAATACGAGCAATCACCCGTATTGATAAGGACGTTATTGATGGAGGATCGTTCAACAGAGATTACAATCAGTAGGCAAACTGTAGGCGCGTAACAGGCGTCTGGGTCTGAAAATATAGGTCAGTTCCTAACTGATGATTTGCGCACTGGGTGGATGAGTGAGTGACTGAGGAAGCGTGTGTATCTTTTCAGCCTGGGGACAACGAAGTCTTTTCAACAAATGTTTACTTAATATTTATTGAACGTTTAAATAGACGTTACTAAATGTAAAGTGGACGGGATAGCTTTCTCTTGTCGGATCTAGTGGATGGGGGTGGAACAAATTGTGGTGTGATTTTAAGACGCTTTCATCACTTCGTCTGCCCCACAACGCTGATTCTGCCCGGCGTGGGGGTCAAAGCTGGTGTCATTTATCCTGCTTATCCAGACACAGTGCGCAAATCCGACTAATTAGCCAACAATGTGCAGGAAAATGTCCAAGCACTTGTGAAATCTTACGATATACAATAAAAACATGTTTTGTCAGGTAACTTACATAATGTGCACCACGTGGTATATTTACCATTTTTTTACAACAACGAAAGTAATATTACACCAGCAAACACAACAGCCAGAATAAGTAGAAACAACGTTTTCACCTAACAGGGTGCAAAAATGGCTCGGTTCCCAAATGATAGTTGCGTCTGAGGGATACCCCACTGGCGTTAAGACTTAACGGTTAACTTAAGCGGATAGTTAAGGTGACCCATTTCCTCTCTACCGCTCGTTGCAGAGGTATGCAGACTTCAAAGGGTTAAGGGTACGAGTCTGTTCTCGGAGCGAGTGCTGATCTCCTCTAATGACCCCCGTAAGTAAAAGTCAATTACTTCTGCGCCATGATCAGAGCGCCCAAATCCACGAATAATTAGAGCTATTTCACTCTCACTCCGCATCCTGAGCATGCAGGACAGAAAAACACGTTTTAATCGTCACCAGCTACACGTTGTTTTCTATTCAACCTTAAAAGTCTCATTCTTTGGATACAAGACACGTTTAACTGTTTAAATATTATACAACGTTTGCAGCTTTTTCCTCAGATCTCCATCATAACCCGAGATCATACAGGGTAGATAACCCGAAACCTATTGTTTTCAAAGTTATCTAACATACATTTCACACGGTGCTTATACAACTGGGGAAAAAATCTCCCAGACGATCTGAGTAACACTGTAAACTCACCAAGCCAGTTGTGTGTGTGTGTGTGTACACACATATGGTTCATGATGAGACACATAGCAGTTATTGTGCTTTGTGTCTGTTCTCATCCAACCTGATTAAACAGTCCAGGCAGGTATGTCAGACATGAGCATTGCTCTGTGTGCTCACTTCAGTATGTCAGACACAAGGTGCCTGGCTTGACGAGTACACGTTTGTGAGTGTGTGTGTGTTTCTTGTCTTTGTTTTGGGAAGTTTCTCCAACCTGTAAAGACCTTAAAGCGTTATTTCCCCCACAAACTAACACAATACAATACAAACTGCAAACCCTGTGAACAGATTGTGTACAGGTGTATGTTTTGGATATTTTTCATGCTTGATGTGGAAGTTTCAGGGTTCAGATGGAAGTAATAAACTCGAACTTTTATTATTAGCATTGAGGAATTAAATGATGAGGGTGTTAGCTGATGTTTCCTCTCCATCTTTTTCTCCAACAGAAACTTCCTGTCGTTTCTGGAATTCTCCACATCCTCTATCTGTCAGTCATGGGCAGTAAGACACTTCCAGCACCAGTGCCCCTCCATCCCTCCCTGCAGCTGGCTAACTATTCCCTCCTTCAGACCTCTAACGGGCTACCTCTGCCTGCTGAACACATACCCAGCATCTACAGTTTCAGCGCCCTCCACGCCGTCCACCTGCACCAGTGGACTCTGGGCTACCCTCCCTTCACTCTGCCACGCTGTACCATCTCAAAGCTGCCTGGCCTGGTGGACGCTCGCTTCCCCCTACCCTCAATTCCTCTGTTCCCCCACCTCATTCAGCCCACTAAGCAGGATTCCCCCGGGCCTGGATCTGGAGCATCTGCTAAAAGCAAACCCCGATTTGACTTCGCCAACCTGGCAGCGGCGGCGACTCAGGATGATGCCCTGAAGGCTGAAGATCTGAGCACCAACAGAGGGCACATGCGTTCACCCTCGTTAGGCTGCCTGCTGGACGCAGCCAAGCTTTCCTCGCCCGAAAGGAAGCCCAGCCGAGGGCGACTCCCGTCAAAGACGAAAAAGGAGTTTGTGTGCAAGTTCTGTGGTCGCCACTTCACAAAGTCCTACAACCTGTTGATCCACGAGCGCACGCACACGGACGAGCGGCCCTACACTTGTGATATCTGTCACAAGGCCTTTAGGAGGCAAGACCATCTGAGAGACCACAGGTAAGGGCTTCAGCATGCTGATCTCAGATCAGATCATGCTCATTCATACCTGCTCATTAACAGATTACATCTCCAATAAAACATTCACATAGTAATAGAAACTCTGGCTACCTGTATATTCTGTTTCAATTATGACCTCACTATTTATTTCCCGGTAACACCCTACCATCGTTCCAATCACAATAAGACAGGGAGTATAAAATATTTGTTATGAAAATAACAACTTAAAGTAAAGTCATGTAATGACGTTTGCCTTACAAAGCCTCAAGCACAATAGCAACGCAGACAACGAATCAGTTTTTATTTTTTTAAACCACACCTGCCTTCGGTGATTTATGACATTTGATATTCCAGCGCTATAAGAATGATTTAAAGCGGTTGAGACATGCCGCACAATCTTCTCCAATTTATAAGTAATGATACAATCTTGGCTCTTTTCTGACTAATAATTATCACAAGTTATACATCACGTTTGCGATTTAATTAACATTTGCCGGCCCAAAGATTTGTCATGACAACGCGGTTAATTTCTGCACTAGCTAGCTCGCGGCACATTTTTGGCAGCGCACTGCAGCTCTGGATATTTAATCCTAGCGAAGCTCAGACAAAACTGTTGTTTACATTGTAAAATAAGTTCATGTCCGTTAGCAAGCCACACCCTTTCTCACTCTTTTTTCTCTCGTTTCTCCAAAGGTACATCCATTCCAAAGAGAAGCCGTTTAAATGCCAAGAGTGCGGAAAGGGTTTCTGTCAATCCAGAACTCTGGCTGTCCACAAAACATTACACATGCAGGTCAAGGAGCTAAAACCGGCCAAGATAAAGTGAGACCATCTGCTTCCCTTAATGGGGACGCTGTAAAACGAAACCTAGAGACACCAGCCAAAAACATTGTCCACCTACGGCCACAGAAACTACATCTGACGGCTGCGGATCTCTGCACATGGCTTAACACACCAAAGATGGAGTAGACCTGACCAAAGATCAAACTGAAGAGACACCACTCAATAATCTACAGCTCTGATGCCTTAATGTTTGACTGATGGAATGGAGATCCAGCATAAGAAGTCACAGAACTTAGCAGAAGTTAGACCATGGATATATGTTTCAAACTGATTGATTTGTTTGGAAAGGCACCCGCTGAAATTCAGATCAACGGAACCAAAGAGAACAGATTTGTGAGTCTGCACTGCTCCGGTCTGAATAAACTGTTGTTTTATTTTTGTAAACAGTGATTTTTTTACTGATATTGTTGATGATGAAGGCAAACTCTTTGGGATCTATGCGGTTAACGGAACCCACGACAGCTCTGCCTTTAAAATCCAAAGTCTAAGCGTCTTCCAACCACGTCATTTCTTTTTTTGTACAGATTCCCTTTTGTATAACTAATATTTGGCACTTTAATCCGATTATTGATTATTTACATATATCACTGGATTCCTTAAACTTATTTTTGAAAATAAATAGTCGTTTCCTTATCGAAAGCCTGTTGATGTGAGTCAATGCAAACTCGAACCCAAATGCAACACTTTTTGCAGAGCACAAAATTTGGGGTATAAATCTATGAGATTAAATCTTGAGACATATAAGTGCCGCCTACAAATAAAGGAGATTTGTCTTCACAGACTATAATTCAGCTTTAAACAATAAAAAGGGATAAACAACGTGCTCCCGCTCGACTGAATAAATCAATGAATTATCCACGAGTTGAAGACAGGCACTGACTCATAGTTGCCTCAGGAAATGACATCTGTCTTCATTAGCATGCCGATGATCCTTTTCTGAGTTTTAAATCATTTTGACTTTGTGTATTCAGTGCCATCAGAGGGCACAAAAGTACACGTGTTGATAAAGGAATGAGTGTAAACAGTCACACCTGCAAACCCAATTCACAAGTTAAATATGGTGTTTAAAGAGATAAAAGGGCTTCCAGACAAAGAAGGATTTGTTAAGAGTGTTAAATCCTGTGCCGTTAATACTAACTAAACAAGGAGATCTTGGGCTGATCCACTGAATCAGAATTAAGATCCAGAAAGATCAGTGGAAAAACTTCAAGGCGCAAAGCTATAAAAAAGTTCATCACAGCCGCTTTCTCACAGGCACAAATGAATTGGTTCATTTCCGTAATAAAGTTTCTCAAGCCGTTCTCGAACCCACACATGTCATGAGAGTGCCAAACACTTTCACAACATCTCTTATTTTAAACCAGAGCACGTCTCTCGGGTTTGCTAGCAGTAATTCTGAAGTGTGTGTGTGTGTGTCGTGTGGGTTTGTGTATGATGTGAGTTTCCGTGCACTGTCATGATTACTTTAGTCCTGACATCATTTGCCTTGGCTGAAGTAGGCAAAAGATTCAGAATTCTTCTCGGAATCATTTTAGTGGGTCATGGGAATTATAATACAGCGTTAAGGAATTCTCTAAAAGCAATAATAATATTTTCATTTATATACATGAATGGTTTGTAAACACTTGACTGAAATGTTTCCAATCATCCTAAAAATCTTTTTACCTGAAGCTCTTAAATGTCTAAAATTATTATTGTAGACAAAAGCAGAATTGTCCATATTTATTTCTGTTGTTAGAAAATCACAATTTTCTTAAAAAATGTTTTGAAATGATAATTTGGGCCAAATAATGAAAAAGCAGCCAATAAGAGTGCAGGATAGAGAGGAACTCTTTAAAAAGCTTCTCAGGATTATTTTTTCAAGAAACCGGGTGATAAAATGTCAAGACAACATTTTTTGTAAATTCTAGGCAAAGGGTGACCACATTGAATATGCTAGAATATACCCTCGTTTAATTTATTTTTAATTTTTTTTAGCCACAACAGAATTCCCAAACTTACATTTGTGTTATTTCACAGTTTTCATGACTTTACTACGATTAAAAAATGTGAACAAAAATATTTACGTATTAAGTATATTTAAGTATTTCCAAACTTTTGACCGGTACTGTATATTGCTTAAATTGCTTTACGCTGTAGACATTGAGATTTTTTAATAAATTTATTAATGATAATTAATTATTTTTTAGAGTAAAAGGTAAGGAGACTTAAATACCGTAGCCTATACAGTACAATGAATAATGATTTGAATCCATTTCAATTGATTTTTACCGTAACATAAGAATCACAGCAAACATTTGCCAGTTTGAAAGATCTGTCTGTGTGGTTCAAAATTAAGCCGATGTTTGTGTCATCAGCTCGGCATTATGGGTAAATCTTTCATTACACATAAACACACGCTACCCTGAAATTCATCCTTTCTGTCACCAGGAAACAATACAAAAAAAAGAGAGAAAAAATCGTTTACATAAATACAGTAAACTAAAATACAACCCACTAGAGCACAAACAACTTGAAAGTGAACAACTAACCTGAGGTTAAAAAAAATCCCCTAAGCAAAAGTTAATATGTTTATCTTTATAATTACATCCCAAGTTGACTGCAATCGCAAAACTAATGTAACAGTCAACCCCCTCAAAAGCTTAAAAGGTGTAAGGATGATCACAGTTTAATACGGGACGGTTACATTTCACGATCTGTCGGGACTCATGCTTATGTGTTTTTTCTGTCGTAAGTTTTGCAAAGTCAAGACAGGTTGTTCATAAAAATTCATTATTGTTTTAAAGCGGTTTAGGCTGGAGCGTAAAATCAGTTCTGACAGAAGTATACGCCTGTCCTGACATTTATCATATACTTTAAACAAACAATCCCTATGATCCTTCAGATGTGGTTTGAATTACAGCAGTATAACATCGCTGCTTGACTCTGACTCACGATCGTGACCTTATTGCTGTAATCGCGGTTATGTTCTGTACATGATTTTTTAGTGAAAGTGAGGGTGAGGACAGACAGAGAGAGAGAGAGAGGTTACAGGATGGAGATGTGCCCTGTCCTTCATTCCTCCGACTGCCCGGAACGCATTAGTCCATCAGCATCTCTGACTGACCCTCCACAGAAAGACAGCCGGACACACACACACACTCACTCACACACACACACTTTCAGAGTCATACTGACTGACAACATTTTACTCCCCTGAGTGATGGCTGATGCAAATTAATCAAACAATAGCAACATGTTCCTGTAAATAGCAACAGATTCCTGTATTTAGCTCACACACACATAGCAGTGTTGCAAAACCCTATCTAACAGGGAACGTTCTCGAAACATTGTTCTGTCAGTTATCAAAAACGTTCTTGCAGCACTGTTAGTAGATCTTTTATATATCAAAAATGTTATTCTTAAGTTGGTAGTAAAATGTTTTAAAAACGTTATAGAAAAATGTTTGAATAACGTTCATACAACCAAGCACAGACATTAATACAGCATCTACAAAACTGGACATTTGGAGGAACTTTAAAAATAAACATTTTAATGCTTTTGTTACCTAATGTAAACGTTTATAAAACCTAAACACAAAATCTAAAATTGTTACCTGGGTTCACATCACTGTCAACTGTCATTGGCCGATGATTATGATTTAAAGGGGTGTCGGAGGAGGTCCCCTGGAGGGGCAGACGGTGGCTCTACGATGACACATTTAATACACAGGAGCAGGTGATACATACACACCCGACTGGGCAAGAGGAATGAGCCACAGTGCACACAAACACACATGTACAGGATGGGGTGATGTGCAGGGCAGCAGGATGGAGAGAGAACAAACTGACAGACAGACGGACACACACACAGGCCTCCTGAGTCCATGACTTCCTCAGACTAGAGGAAGAGGAAGTCCAACCAGCAAGATGTGGCCATTAAACACACACTCAACTGCAAAGACTCACACACGCACACTAATTTTACCTATTATGCGAAATGTAGACAAGCAATAGTTTAAACTGACCCTGATGAAAAAAAATCGGATTGGTCAGTAATCGCTTGACCTTAAAAAAAGAGGACAGACAAAGCTACTGTCAAAAAGACTCTCCTGTTTTTAGTAAAACCTGTTTGTACAAAAGGTGAACTTGGCCTCATTGTGAAAACATCTCATTGTGAGAAAATGGAGGCTGAGTGTGTGTGACACAGAAATAATGTATGTTAAAGCAAGTGATTTAATTGGTAGAGACTACTAGGCAATGAACCTAATAATGAACTAGGGAGTGAATTGAGACACACCCTAAGCATGTCCAACCACTTTCTGAGAGACAATGAGAGCTTTTCAAAGGCTCATGTCTTAATATAGCCACTCCACTTTTTACTTCCCCGAAATAACCTAAATAATCAGTGACACACACAGATTCTCACATTAAAGCTGTTTTAAAGCCTCAAACTAAAAATAAGTCACGCATCATAACAATAATATAACAATCCTAATGTAAAAATCACCCCTTTTAGAAGTGGCAGGTGCAAAAAACACATCTCAGCTCGGTCAAATATTTCCCCTATTAATGTGACTTTTATGGTATGCAGAGGCGCAAGTGAAAGCAAAACTCTCCTTAGAGCTGATCAGACCGGGAAAGATTCAGGTCATAACAGCCCAATGATTTTTAACAAACCTCAATGTCTTTGTTTTTGGTTATAGACTCGGTTTAGCTTGGCACGGATTGAAGGTCATATCTGAGGTAAACATTTAAACATTGGTATTTGAAGCTGGTGTCATTTTCGATTCCACGTCATCTGGGGAGCGTCTTCATTAACAACGTGAATCAAGGAAAGTGACCTTTATTGGAAAAGCAATAGTTAAAACGATTACAAATGACTCCACTTCAAAATGAGGTTTGTGGCTCTGAGATGCGCGCAAACCGCTTAAAACCCTTTATGCGGTAAGTAAATGTAGTATACAGTAAATGTAGTATACAGTAAATGTAGACTGAATCCGAAACTTTTATTAAGCGGGGCAATTTCATCTTGTAAAGAGAGAGCAGAAGCGGCGAGTGTAATGACAGAACAGCGGTCTGATAATGACAGAACAGCGGTCTGATAATGACACACACAAATTTTCCCGGCTTCTGTAAGGCCAGCCACATGATTGAGACCACATTCTAAACCTCCTTCCCAGCTAACTCGGAATGTTCTCGGAATGTCGACTAGCGTTCCCTTAAATGTTCCCGGTACCATTAGTAGAACATTTTTTATCATTACACATCAAATATATCAAAAACGTTATTCTTCAAAATTTAGTGGGACATTTTAAAAACATTACAGAACAAAAGAAATTTGAATAATGTTCTTCTTACAACCAAGCAATAATGTTACAACATCTACAAAATCTACACTTTAAACGTTTCTAGAACTTTCGAAACAACATTTTAACGCTTTTGATAGTTTCTTAAAACCTAAAATTGTGGGTTCACACCACTGTGGCAAAACTAACAGAACGTGTCACCTGCAGAAGATCTAACTCTGCTCTATAATAACTGAGCTATCCATAGAGAAGCTTCTATTACAAATGAGGTGAACCAGGTTTAAAAGTCCAGCGTGTCTATTTGTAAATGTACAGCGAGAGTTGAAAAGTTAAATTGACAATAATGAGCAGGAAAATCCTTATGGGGAGCACGTGAGAGGCACATGGGAAAGTCAGAGAGAGAGTAAAGAGAGGACAAATTCCTCATGTAACAGAACGGTAAACAGAGTAACATGAATAAATGAAACAATAACCGATCTGTCAGACCAAAACACAGCAAAGCCCTCGAAGGAGCAAAACTGATCAACCAATAAGCCCTTATAAAAAACGGATCAAATACACAGCTAGCGAACATGATGGATGTTTGTCCACCACAGCACATTACCTCAGACTCCTCTGATCCAGACACAGGAGTGTTCCCATGCCGAGATTCAGTTTTATTTGATGAAATACAAATTTATTGCAATAAAACCAGTTTATGACATAATTTCAAGAAACAAGCTGGAATATAATTGAAGTATGATTCGACTGGGTGCGGAGCTTGAGAACGGTCAAAGCACGCCAAAGAAAAGGAAAGCAATTACCCCCGGAGCGAAATCGGTCAAAGACCGCAGGGGAAACAGCTCTGTTTGCAGTTTGCGTGGTAATTTTGCTAGTTTAAAGACCATTGCGTTGGGCTTTTCATTTATCAAGCGTTCATATCACAGCTGAAGGCCAGGTATTGTACATTTGGGCATTGAAAGACTATTTGGTTCCACCTAATGGAACTCACATCTGTTTAACTAAGAACCTAATGGAACTCACTTCTGTCCAACTAAGAACATAATGAACCCTCTATTCAACTAAGAACATAACGGAACTCAGCTCAGTTCAACTAAGAACATAACGGAACTCAGCTCGTTTCAACTAAGAACCCAATGGGACTCACCTCTGTTTAACTAAGAACCTAATGGAACTTAAACCTATTCAAATAAGAACATAATAGAACTCACTTCTGTTCAATTAAGAACCTCTCATTTCACAATGTATAAATACAGACAAGGTGGGTAAGCGCCTTTTTCTATGGCACTGCGTTTTGGCTGGGCTGAAACTGTGTTTACAATTAATCACTGTGATTTGATTAAATTTAACCACTGATATTATCAAATGCAAAACGTATGTGCGGTTTGTTTCCATTAAGCATAAATTTCCGTGTTGCCCTCTAGGTATAAAGTTTCATATAGTTTGATTCAATGTGACCCTGTGAACCGACTTCAGTTTGTTTCTGCTTAGAACACAAATATTACGGCAGCCAAAATCCCTGCCGCAGCTTCCATACCCCTCCAATCACAAGCTAGAGCACCAATAATCATTTTTAGCATTGTAAAAATGTCCCTTTCAAATAACTCTCTTTGCAAAAATAATAAAAATACAAAATCTGCGCATACGCCACAGAAAAAATTTCATAACACCCTTTTTTATCATATGTCCAAAAATCACCATAAAGCCATAACTCTTAACTTCTGGTTACTTTTAGTTATAAGTGAGTTCTTCTTAGTTCCTTAGCGATCGACTTACAATGCACATTACTCATATATAGGCCTTGTTTTAAAGGACACTGATCACAGTTTTTATACAGTAGCTGTTGTGTGGTATTATTTACCCAGTGTTTTCTGAACGAATGGAAGACAAATCGCACACTAAGTCCCCACATAAAACAAAGTATTTTCCACTGGGCCTTTGGAAGGACCCTTCACTGCGTACGCAGCCTCAAACGAGTTATTACACCCCCAGACTCTCTGGCTCAACACATCACTGTTTGGCAGGTTGAGCTGAAATAAGGCAAACGATTAAATAAATCGCCTAATTGGTCATTAGGGACACACTCACATGAACTCTGGCTCACCGCTGTCATGTGTCGAAAGTCCACCTGTACATTTGCCCTGCAAACAAGAGAAATATTACGTTTTATTGCCTCTCAAGTGGCTGGATTCATGCTTAAAATAATGATTACTTGTGTATGAGAACAAATGGCAAATATCTTCACCTTGAGCAATGGTGAGGCGCTGCAGTCCAGCAGAGTGGGTCATGAGAACGACGGATGCAGAGCTAGATTGAGCCGAGAAGCAGAGCAGTGCTTCAGCTACAAAAGATCCTATTATCACATCAATACAGCAAGAGTCAAAAGAAATTAGATTATAATGAAGAATTACATGTTTGTAATTTGCTCTTTATGACCCTGTCACAGGCAGTAATAGCTGATATTTAAAAACCTTTTGTTAAAATCATTCAAAAATATGCCTCATCGGTGCTGATAATCCACAAACACTCCAACTAACAGGAAATGTTCTCCAAACGTTGACTAAGGTTTTCTAAGTTCTTGCAGTAACGTTAGTAGAAAGTTTTTCTAATGTTATACATCATAAAAGATAAAAAAAAATTAACTTAAAATAGAACTTAATTGTTAGGTTGTTAGTGGTATGTTTTTAAAGTGTTACATAATTAAAAAACTGTTTGAATAATGCTCTTGTAACAAAGCAATAACTTTAATGCGACATTTAAAAATTTGGAACGTTCCTAGAACATTTAAAATAACATTTTTAATGTTTTTGTTACTTAATGGAAACGTTAGGGAAACGTTCTTACAACCCAAAATTGTTAGCTGAGAAAAACATCCTGTTGTTTTTTGTCTCTATTTAAAACCACTTTATGAAACAGACGGATCCCGCGCTGGGTGTTAAATGGTAAATAATCAATGAGTTTTTATTATAGGATAAAAACACTGAAACCAAGATTCAGTACATGATTCCCTTATGCTTTTCTCTGAAAATAAAATAGAGCAGCACTGGTTATCCAAAGCATAAAATTCCAATAAAGAAATAAAATAATCAAAATTTGTAATCAAAATACACTAAATACAAAATAAATTGCATTATCAAAACCATTTTATTGCATTATTGGCTCAGAAATTAATATAATAAGGTATCACTTGGTCCCTGCTGATCCCCACCCATACATGTAGACACACATAACTACCTGCTCTATGATCCATGACTGAAACTACAGTAAAGAGAAAGTTTGTAGAAAGAGAAACAAAACAGACCCCATAGATCAGAAAGAGAAATCAAAGGTTTATCATAACAGTGTCCTTCTGCTTGCCTGACTGATTAAAGCATATTACAAGATAATTTGACACCTGAAATGAGAGAAATAAACAGTTTCACCAGCTTTGGGTAGTAAAGGAGTCATTTTAGAGAAAAGTGAGAGAAAAAATTATATATTTCTCCCTTCAGGTCAGAGAATCACAGTTCTTGTTGAGCAGTTTACTGGATTTGTCACAGTGGATCTGGTTACATGGTT